>JASPKP010006698.1:0-13842 GCA_030674155.1 Stramonita haemastoma
CGCACTTCTTGGTATGCTGAAAAATTGTTTTCTTGAACTGTTGAAAGACAGCGTACATGTTGAAATAACTATTGTACTGTTTTTTTTGGACATGTTGAAATAATCACCAACTTCTTGGTGTGTTGAAATAACTACAGTTTTTTCTTTCCACATGTTGTGATAAACACGCACGCACTTCTTGGTGTGCTGAAAATTGTTTTCTTGAACTTGTTGAAAGACAGACAGCGAAAGTCGTTTTGCTAGCTCTTCTCCGCTTGTTCTGGTGAACGAACCACAGGCCTGCAGTTAGGATGATTCCCCTTCTGGCCTCTGTGGTCCTCAGAACCTGTCTATCCACTCCTAGCCAATGTTGGTAGGTAGCCCAGCCGACTACAGGGGTCATTCCAGGCTGTCAATGTCACTTTTCACTTCGTCAGCATCAACCAGACATCACAGCAGAGAGGGGAGGACAAGGTGTCCTGTCTGTCAGGACAAGGCTCCGTCCTGCCTCCTGTCTGTCTGTCTGTTGCCTGACCAGGCCCCCATCATCATCACTTCCCCCCTCGTCTCCCGTCTCTTCTGTCTGCTGCCGTGCTTGCTTTCTGGCCCCTTTCACTTCCATCACAGCTGTCACTGTTCATTGTTCACTGCTAGAGCACACCACAGCCACTGCTTTCACTGCTCCACCATTTCATGTTCACTGCTACAGCACATCACAGCTTCATTTCACTCTACAGCACCACAGCTTTCACTGTTCATTGTTCACTGCTACAGCACACCACAGCTTTCATTGTTCACTGCTACAGCACACCACAGCTTTCATTGTTCACTGCTACCCATTCATGCACTGCTACAGCACACACAGCTTTCATTTCTCGCCCCGTTCATTGTTCACTGCTACAGCACACCACAGCTTTCATTGTTCACTGCTACAGCACACCACAGCTTTCATTGTTCACTGCTACAGCACACCACAGCTTCATGTTCATTGTTCACTGCTACAGCACACCACAGCTTTCATTGTTCACTGCTACAGCACACCACAGCTTTCATTGTTCACTGCTACAGCACACCACAGCTTTCACTGTTCACTGCTACAGCACACCACAGCTTTCATTGTTCACTGCTACAGCACACCACAGCTTCACTGTTCATTGTTCACTGCTACAGCACACCACAGCTTTCATGTTCATTGTTCACTGCTACAGCACACCACAGCTTTCACTTGTTCACTGCTACAGCACACCACAGCTTTCACTGTTCCACTGCTACAGCACACCACAGCTTTCATTGTTTCACTGCTACAGCACACCAGTTCATGTTCGACTGTTTCATTGTTCACTGCTACAAGCCACATTAAAACAGCTTCATGTTATGTTATGTGATATCTCTTTATGCTACAGCACACCACAGCTTTCACTGTTCATTGTTCACTGCTACAGCACTGGTGATGTTCACACTTCATGCTGATCCACTTTGTATAAGAAACAGCAATGTTGATGTTGATTGATCCTACTTTGGATAAGAGACAGCTGTTGATGTTGATGATACTTTGTATAAGAGACAGCTATGTTGATGTTGATGTTGATGAACTCTTTGTATAAGAGACAGCAATGTTGATGTTGATCCACTTTGTACAAGAGACATAAGGAATCTCTTGCATCTCAGCAAAAACTCGACTTTCCATCATTAGCAATGCCCATTTCCTTCCAAACAGCACTGGCTACTTGTAATCTATGGATGAGTCACATCTAGAACCATTCGGATTCAGTGATAATTTTCCCCCTGAGAATTCCACAATTGAAATTCTGGTTCCATTTCAGACAGCATTTTTGGTTGAAAATGTCAAATTATTTGCAGTCATAATTATGGAGGATTATAACAACAAACGATCAAGACACAAAATTATCACTGAACAACATAAATGCACCGTAGTAATTTAACACAACATCACATAACAACAACATTTTCTGTTTTCACATTTCTCATTCTTACAACATGCTATTTTCCCACAGTTTGTCATTTCAACAACATTGAGCACAGTCTTCCTGTTTGTTGAAAAAAAACTTTTCATATTTCAAAGTCATTCAATGTTTTAACATCATATTTTGGTAACATTTTTTTTCTACGAGTTTCCTTCAAGAATGGACAACTAAAAAGGTAATGAAATGGGTCACCCCTATTGCAGGTTGTGAAGTTGTTTTTTTGTTTTTCTTGGTTTAACTCCTTGAAACATTCAACAGGTACAAGAACTGATATTTTATAATACTCAATTTTAAATATGGACATTATCAGAAAGATATTTGTCAGTCTGTTGAATTGCTGTATATTGTAATGCCATATATTATCAAAAAGATATCTGTCAGTCTATTGTATTGCTGTATATTGTAATGCCATCTATTATCAGAAAGATATTTGTCAGTCTATTGTATTGCTGTATATTGTAATATTATCTAGCACCATGTTGTACACAACACGATCTTCATCTTAAACAACATCTACTTTCCATGGCACACCCTATATCTCCGAATAGTCAGCTGGTTTCTTTCTAAACGCTGGTTACTTCACAGATGGGATACACCCAGTATATGTATGTCCTGAAGTCAACATGTCAATCCTCTTTTCTTTCTAAACACTGGTTACTTCACAGATGGGACACACCCAGTATATGTATGTCCTGAAGTCAACATGTCAATCCTCTAATGTCAACAATGTTTACAGGTGATGCTGAATATGTTACTGATGGCTGTGCGAGTGCGTTGGTTTAGGGGTGTGTGTGTTGTGTGTGTGTGTGTGTGTGTGTGTGTGTGTGTGTGTGTGTGTGTGTGTGTGTGTGAATAAGCATGAATATATATTTCAGATCCTGTGACATTCACATGTTAACGTGAGTTTGATCTTATGCATTAGCATCATGCACATCATGTGTGTCATAGAAAAGCATTTTCAATTTTTTATGTCAACAAGTAGATCAAGCTTTTTTTCCTTAAATTCAAAAAAAAAAAATTGTATTGATTGAAACAAAGTTTACGCATTTCCATTTTTTTCTATTTTTGATTGAAAAAATAATTCCATGATGATACAAAATTTCTCCTTATTTGCTTACAGTATGCATACTCAGTTGAATTGAATAAAAAAACATTAAAAAAAAAACACAAAAAACCCATGTCAATCCTCTTTTCTACTGTCAGGCAGCTGAACAACTCTCCACTGTTTCTGATACAGCGCACACAAAAAGATAAATAACCACCATGGTCAATCAAAGAAAAAAAAAAAAAGGGAGGGGGGGGAGGATACGGACTGGGTTGGGGGTAGGTAATTATAAAGTCTATATAAGGTGGGGAGGAAATATATGAGGGGGGGGGGGGGGGTTGGGTAATTTAAGTTTATATATGGGGGGGGGGGGGTGAGGGGTGAGGTATAATTATAAAATATATATGGGGGGGGGGGGGGGGGGGGAGGGGTGGTAATTATAGGGGGGGTGGGGGGGTAATTATAAAGTCTATATACTGGGGAGGGGGGGGGGTGAGGGGTAATTATAAATATATTGGCGGGGTGGGGTGGGGGTAGTAATTATAAATATATATGGGGGTGGGGGGTGAGGGTGGTAATTATAAAGTCTACATATAGGGGGGGGGGGGGGGGGAGGGGTCAATATGAAGTGTGTGTTGGGGGGGGGGGAAGGGGTGTCAATATCAAATGTGTGTGTTGGAGGGGGGAGAGGCATACATACATAACCAACGTGTTGTGTGTGTGTACACCTAATAATGCTGTGTGCAGATCAGATCTCTTTACCTATCAATCTACCAGACCTCTTGGCTTCTTCACTTTACTATCAGCCCCCCCCCCCCCTCCCTCCTTTATCCCTCCCTCCCTCTTCTCCATCCCTGCATTCTGTTGTCTGTCTGTCACAAGTCACTCAGCACACTTCATGGCTTCCATCACTGCTGACACAGTTTCTTTCTGTCTTTCTTCAGGCAAACAAGACTGAATACAGCCGTCACTTTAAAAAAAAAAAAAAAAAATTTATTTTAAATATAAAATTAAATTTATTATTAAATTTAAAGTCTATATACTGGAATAAGCACCATGTGCTTTTTTTTACATCCAGTCCCGCGTGTATGCAGTTTTTATAAATCTGTCATCTGTTCCACCGGCACACGATGGCCTACTCTTACGAAAAGCGGAACAGGATTTAACGTGTGCGCAAGATGTTCTGCGTGCGTTCGCTTCACTTCACTCATCTCTCAGCCACAGATTACAAAAAAAAAAAAAAAAAAAAGCACATCAGCAGTAAAGGGCTGATGCCTCACTCGCCATAAGGCAGAAACATGAACAGTAGAGCTTTTAAAAAATTTTATTTATTTATTTTTATTTTTTTTTTTTAACAGTACAGAGCTGATCTCCTCTTATTACCACATCAGACAGTTTATCTGTGAGTAATTTGAAATGCCCTCCCCCCCCAGGAAAAGCACAATGCCTCAGTGCAGCAGTTTCATTCACAAACTGTTACAGGTTTCTTTCTCTTCAATGTTAACTGGCTTATGAGTTTGGTATTCTTATGATGTTGTTGTTATGCGTTTCGTTAACATGTAGTACTGAAAAACACAAAAACCAAAATACACACGTTCCATGTTTTGTTTCGTTTTTTTTAAGTTTTTGTTTGCTTTATTTTCACCTCGGATTTATCAACGCTAGATGTTATACTTATATGGCACATATAATATCTCATATGAATGTAATTTTTGTTTTATATGCTATCGAACAAATTATTCTAAAAAAAAATCCATTTACAGTCTGTTACCTAAATGTTAAAAAAAATTTTTTTAAAGCTCCAAGTACCCAGATACCACTGTTCAAATGGGTAGAAATACACTCCCTGGGTAGAAATACACTCCCTACACAGAAGCTCACTCCCTACACAGAAGTAGTCCCTGAGTACAACTACACTGCCTTGGGCAGAACAAACTACACTCCCTTGCAAAAAAAAAAAAAAAAAAAAAGAAAACAACCACCCTATACTCCCTTGGGTAGGGCAGAGCTGTCGACAAGTTAACTACTGGCACTCTCTCTGCTCCTCTCCTCTCTCTCTCTTCTCTCTCTCTCTCTCTCTCTCTCTCTCCTCCAGACATCAGCCTGGGCCTCAACTCATCTTGCAGTGCTCCACAGGGTCAGACCTGTTGTCTGAGAGTACAGCAGGAAAACTGACTGACCTTCCCTACTACACTCCTAGCTAGCTAAGCAGCGAGCGACTTGGACACTGCCTGAATCTGGCTCCTTCTACTCTCTCTCTCTCTCCCTCTCTCTAACACACACACACACACACACACACACACACACACACACACACCTCTCTCTCTCTCCTTTGTAGAAAGAATGATATTCTTACCCTATAGTCTACAGCGCTCCAATGCTAAAAAAAACAAAACAAAAAAGAGGACAGTAAACCATGTTCATTGTCAGTGTCTCTTCTGTAGAATGTCACGTGAACAGTGAACAGTCAGTGTCTTTGGAAAGAAAGCGAGCACAGCACAGCACAGCACAGCGTTATGCCAGAAACAAGGCTTCAAAACCAGGGGATTATTAGAAATGAAGAACAGAACCTCGGAAAGTTAGCTGACACGTTTTTTTTCTTCAATACCTCAGATCCTAACAGGACACAGCAGCCTTTCCTCTCAACTCAACTACTACTCTGACCCCCTGTTTTACAGGGAAGAAGCACAGGACAAGAGGACTCTTAACTGAGATGCAGATAGGAACATAACCATTATTTCATACAAACGACAATAACTATATAATAAACCAGGACTGATGGACGAAAAGAAACAGAAAAGAGAGAGAGAGAGAGAGAGAGAAGGATGGAGAGAGGAGAGAGAGAGAGAAGAGAGAGAAGAGATGAGAGAGAGAGAGAGAGAGAGAGAGAGAGAGAAAGGAGAGGGAGAGAGGAAGAGAGGGAGGGGGAGAGAGAGAGAGAGAGGAGAGAGAGAAGAGAGAGGAGAGAGAAGAGAGAAGAGGAGAGCATGCAGGAAATTGATAATGCTCTGATTGTATGACATGTTGTAATAATCTGTGCATTGGCATTTGACTATGCGTGCTGAGTGTTGTGTGTGTGTGTGTGTGTGTGTGTGTGTGTGTGTGTGTGGTGTGTGTGTGTGTGATGTTTGAATGCATGTGTGTGTGTTTAAAGATTGAATCTTATCACTTTCCGGGATAAGTGTTTCTGTTTATCGGTTTTATGTGTGTATATATAAGGTTTGTGACCACATGAATTCTTGTTTGATAAAGTGCTGGTATTGGTGTTGGTATGGGTATTGTCTTGTAATGTGCGCAAAGAAATGGTTGTATACTCTGCTGTGTCAGTCCTCTATGAGAAATGTGTCTTCTATTTACTTTTTTTATGTACGGCTTGTAACACACATGAATTTCTCTTGTCTGTGAGATAATACAAATGTTTGAATTGAACTGAATTTAAATAATAAGTCCCATTTACTGATTCTGAGAAAGCATGTATGATTCCATTACTTAACACTTGCAGTGGCCTGTCTTCATAAAGCAGTCACATCAAAGGGAAACAGTACAGGTGTATTGAAAGCATGCAGGATAATATCACATGCTATGATGTAGGGTCAGGGCTGGCACCCACTTTTCAGCGTTATAATTCTTCAGTGCACAGCTGTTGTGAGTGAAAAACAAGGCCACCTTTGTAGCCCTGTTCCTCCATGGTTTGGACAGCTTTGGATGAAGCAGGGTGTTGGCTGTTCTACAACTTTCTTCATTCACCAATTTTTCCTCAGGGACTGATTGATTAATCAATGGCAGAACTGGACTGACTGACCCTATGAACACCAGCCTCAGATTGGAGTTGTGCTGAACCGTGTGTAGCGATCCTAATGTGAAGCCCTATGTGTTACTCCAACAGACCACACAACACACACAGGCCACAACTCCAACAGACTTCACAACACACACAGGCCACAACTCCAACAGACCACACAACACACACAGCCCCCCCCCCCTCCCCCCCTTTGGGACAGAGAGGATTCTCCCACATCAGTCTCCACAGCCACAAGCCTCACTGCCCCAATGGACCAGACTACAGGACAGCTAAGATACTACCAGGATTTGTTTTTTGTCTTTTATGCCAGAAAACACCAGAAGATGAAGTGCGCTTTGTTCTTGGTTGTAAAGCACTGACTGATGTCAAGAGAAACCTTCATTCAGTAAAAAATAGGATCATAAACTTTGCGTGTTCAAAATGAATTTCCTGTTGTCGAGCACAAGCTATCAAGTCGTATGTATGTACCATTTCCTTCTTATCTGCTTAAAGCACTGCAGCTTAGCGAGCTATCTACTTCATGATAACTGTGTGTACATTGTCCTTCTATCGGCTTAATTAAAGTACTACTTCAGCTTAGCGAGCTATCTACTTCATGACCATGTTTTCAGTTCACTATGCTCTGATGAAAGTATAATGTAGGCTGTTCATGTCATAATAATGATAATATTATAATACCCAGTTTAAAACCAACCGAACACCCCAAAAACCTTCCCAAACCCCCAAAAAACAAAAAACATTAATTAACTAAAACAGAGTATTTTTGGGTTAAAAAAAATTTTAACAGTTTTTATTCTTTTTTTAAATTCAAAAAAAAGGGGGGGGGGGGGGGGGGGGGGGGGGGGGGGGGGGGGGGGGGGGGGGGGGGGGGGGGGGGGGGGGGGGGGGGGGGGGGGGGGGGGGGGGGGGGGGGGGGGGGGGGGGGGGGGGGGGGGGGGGGGGGGCCCCCCCCCCCCCCCCCCCCCCCCCCCCCCCCCGGGGGGGGGGGGGGGGGGGGGGGGGGGGGGGGGGGGGGGGGGGGGGGGGGGGGGGGGGGGGGGGGGGGGGGGGGGGGGGGGGGGGGGGGGGGAAAAAAAAAAAAAAAAAAATTTTTTTTCCCCCCCCCCCCCCCCCCCCCCCCCCCCCCCCCCCCCCCCAAACAAAAAAAAAAAACCCCCCACCACCATTTTTTTTTAAAAAAAACAAAACCAGACAAAAAACCCCCACAACCAAATAAAAAAAACCCGAAAAAAAAACCCACCCCCCCAAAAAACACAAACACCCCCCCCCAAAAACCACAACAAACAAAACACACAAACCAAAACCACCAACCCCACCCAAAAAAAAAAAAACAAAACAAAACCAAAAAACAACCCCATAAAAAACTACCCCCCCAAAAAACAAACCCCACCACCCCCCCCACCCCCAAAACCCCCCCACCCCCCCCCCCCCCCAAACCACTTTCCAACCACAAACCAACAAAAAAACCCAAAAACCCCCCACCACAACGCACCCCCCCCCAAGACCCAAACAAACCCCCCCCCAACCCCCCCCCACCCCCCCACCCAACACACACACCAACAAACACCCCCCCCCCACCCCCCAAAAATCCAGCCCCAAACCAAAAAAACAACCCCCAAACAACAAACCCCCCCCCCCAATTTTTTTTTTTTTTTTCAAAAAACCCCCCCCAAAAAAACCCCAAAAAAAACCCAACCCCAAAAAAACAAAAAAAGAGCCACAAAACACAAAACCCCCCACACCCCCCCCCCTTTTTTTTTCCCCCCCCAAAAAAACCCCCCAAAAACAAACCCCCCCCTAAAAAAAAAAAAAAACCCCCCCCCCCCCCCCCCCCCCCCCCCCCCCCCCCCACCCCCCCCCCCCCAAACACCCCCCCCACCCCCCCCCCCCCCCCCCCCCCCCCACCCCCCCCCCCCCCACCCCCCCCCCCCCAATTCCCCCCCCCCCCCCCCCCCCCCCCCCCCCCCCCCCCCCCCCCCCCCCCCCCCCCCCCCCCCCCCCCCCCCCCCCCCCCCCCAAACCCCCCCCCCCCCCCCCCCCCCCCCCCCCCCCCCCCCCCCCCCCCCCCCCCCCCCCCCCCCCCCCCCCCCCCCCCCCCCCCCCCCCCCCCCCCCCCCCCCCCCCCCCCCCCCCCCCCCCCCCCCCCCCCCCCCCCCCCCCCTTTTCCCCCCCCCCCCCCCCCCCCCCCCCCCCCCCCCCCCCCCCCCCCCCCCCCCCCCCCCCCCCCCCCCCCCCCCCCCCCCCCCCCCCCCCCCCCCCCCCCCCCCCCCCCCCCCCCCCCCCCCCCCAAAAAAATTCCCCCCCCCCTTTTCCCCCCCCCCCCCCCCCCCCCCCCCCGCAAACCCCCCCAACCCCCCCCCACCCCCCCCCCCCCCCCCCCCCCCCCCACCCCCCTTTCCCCCCCCCCCCCCAATCCCCATTTTCATCCTACACTTTTTCTCTTTTTTTTTTTTTGGGAAAAAAATTCCCCTGGAGTGTTTTAAAAAAACGCCCCCCCAAAAACACCCCCCCCCCCTTTCCCACCCAATTTTTTTTTTTTAAAAATTTTTTCCCCTTTTTTTTTCGGAAAATTTTTATTGTAAACTCCTTTAAAAAACCCCCCAAATGCAAAAAAAACCCTCAATTTAAAAACCCCAAACCCCCCACCAAAAAAAAAAACATTAACACAACAAACACCAAAAAACAACCCAAAACACCAATTCAAAACAAACCACCCAACTTTCTCCCAACAAACCCCTTTCAGTTCCCCCCCAAAACAACCCTTTAAAAATTTTTAACCCCCCCCCCCAAAAACCCCCCCACCCCCCCCCCCCCCCCCCCCCCCCCCCCCCCCCCCCCCCCCTTTTTCCCCTTCCCATTTTTTTTTTTTCCCCTTCATTTTCTTTCGCTTGTGCAGAAGAAAAGTTACATATTATACCACCCAAATATTTAAAAAATAAACCCAAAAGCCAATTTCAGATTCCACCACACACACACAAAAACAAAAACAAAAACTTTCCCCCCACCCTCCTTTCAAAAATTCCCCCTTTTTTTCCCCTCCCCCCTTTTTTTCCCCAAAAACCCCCCCCCCCCCCCCCCCCCCCCCCCCCCCACCCCCCCCCCCCCCCCCCCCCCCCCCCCCCCCCCCCCCCCCCCCCCCCCCCCCCCCCCCCCCCCCCCCCCCCCCACCCCCCCCCCCCCGGGCCCCCCCCCCCCCCCCCCCCCCCCCCCCCCCAACCCCCCCCCCCCCCCCCCAAACCCCCCCCCCCCCCCCCCCGGGCCCCCCCCCCCCCCCCCCCCCCCCCCCCCCCCCCCCCCCCCCCCCCCCCCCCCCCCCCCCCCCCCCCCCCCCCCCCCCCCCCCCCCCCCCCCCCCCCCCCCTAAAAAAACCCCCCCCCCCTATTTTCCCCCCCCCCCCCCTTCCCCCCCCCCCCCCCCCCCCCCCCCCCCCCCCTTTTCTAAACTTTTTTTTTTAAATGCAAAGGGGAAAAAATTTTTATTAGAATAATAATAAACCCCCCATGTTGCGGGTTTTTAAATTTTGTTGGGGGGGTTTTTTTTAAAAAATTTTTTTTTTTTCTTTTCTTTTTGGTTTTTTTTTGATTAACTGGAAAATCTATTATTTTTTTTTTTTTTAGCAAACCCCTAAAGTTTTTTCAAAAGAAAAATATAAGGGATTTTGCAACTATTTTTTTGTTTTTTTGGTTTGTGGTAGTTTTTTGGGGGGGTTTTTGGGGGGGTGTGTGTGTGTGGGTTTTGTTGTGTGGTGTGTGTGGTGTGGTGGTTGTTTTTTTTTGTTTTTCATTTAAATTTTTTTAAAATTAGGGATTTGTTTCCGTTAAAAAAGGTGTTGGGGTTTTTCGCCTTCGAACATTAATAAGGGAAAAAAAAACTTTCAATTCAAAAAGGGGGACGTGTAAACCCCCGTTCCCTTTTGTAAGTACCAGCCAAAGGGGGGTTTTTTGGGTGTGTGTTTTTTTGGTGGGTGTGTGGTTTATTTGTGGTTTGGAAAGAGGGGGTGAGGGGGGGGTTTTGTGGGGTTTTTTTTGGGGTTTTTTGTTTGGTTTTTGGGGGGGTGGGTTTGTTGTGGGGGAGATGGTTTTTTTGGTAAACCAATGTCACAGGGAGGGATTTGGGGAGAAACATTTTTTTTCCCCAATAAAAGGGTTTAACCCCCGGGTCCCCCCACCCCCAAAAACCCATCCCTTTCCCTAAAAAATGCTTTTTTTTTAACAAATGTTTTTATAACTAAGTAATTCCCCCTTGAAAAAACAAAAATCTAGGGACACATGAAAAATCCTTGCCTCCAAAAGAAAAAATTTTCTTGGGGAAGGGAAAAAAACAAAACTGTGCCCCCCAATATTTTTTTAAAACAAAAAATGCTTTTTTTTTTCCCCCGGAAACTATTTTTAACCCTAAAAAAAACCCCAATGAATCTTTTTTCTTTCAAACCTAATGCTATTTTTTTTCCTGGTTTTTTTTTTTTTGTGGGGTTTTCTTCCCCCGAAGCTTTTTCTACCCCCCAAAAAAAAGTTAAAAAAATTTTTTTGGGGTCTAGTTGTTTTTGTTGTTTCACGTGGCCCCCAATGACTTTTTTTAAATTTTTAAAGGGGTTCAAATTATAAATGGTTTTGTTTTTTTTTAAAAATTCCCTTGATGCCCCCCCCCCACCCCCCCCGCCCCTTTCCAAAATGGCAAAAAATAAAAAAACCCCCTAAAATGAATTTTTAAAAAACCGCCAGCCAGGCCCTTTTTTTGTGGGTTTTGTGTGGGTTTTTTTGTTTTTGTGGTCCCCTGGGCGTTTTAAAGTAGTTTGGGGTTTTTTGGGGTTTGTTTTTTTGGGGGGTTTTAAATTTTTTTTTAAAATGGGCTGGGCAATTTTTTAAAAAAGAATATTTTTTAAAAAAAGGGGTTTTATTTTTTAAAATGGGGGGGGGGGGGGGGGGGGTTTTAAAACCCCTTAAGAAAAAAATGCCTATTTAAGTTATGAAAATAAAAATCTCGGGAATTCCCTTTTTTAAACGACCCCCCCTTTGGGTCCCGCAAAAATTTTTTTTGTGTAAAAAATTTTCGGTTTTTTGAAAAAATTTTAAAAAATTTTTAAAGTAGCTCCCCAAAAAGGGGTGTTTTTAACCCAAAAAGGTTTTTTTTATTGAAATTTTTAAAACTCAAAAAAAAAAAAGTTAATCAAAAAAATGAAAATTTAATTTGTGCCCAAAAAATTCAAAAAAATTAAAAAACTGCAGATTCAAAATAAAAAAATTTTTTTTTTGTAACAATTGTCAAATGAGGGTTTTTAAAAAATTTAAAACAATTTTTAAAAACAAAGGAAAAAAATTTTTCCTTTTTTTCCCCAAAGGAAAATAAAGTTTTAAATAAATATCTTTAAAAATTAAAATTTTAAAATGAAACCCATTTAAAAAGGTTTAACCCAAAAAATTGGGGGGTTTGGAAACAAAACCCTTTCAGGGGGAGTGTCACAAATCTGTTATGGGAAATTTGGTTAAGATGCGCTAAAGCGGATTTAAATACCTGTAGAGCAGATTTAAAAAGGCTTTTTTCCTTTGGAATTTGTTAAGACTGACGAGCAATTAGGGCATAGTTACGCCTTGATGCGTTATTTCTAAGTTTGAAGACCGAAGAGATCAGATTGCCCAACCCAAAATTAAAAAGAACTGTCAGTTTAAATTTTAATTTTTATTTTTATTTTTTGGTTTAAACAACTGATAAATGAAAAAAGCGCCGGCCCCAGGGGGTTTCTTTTTTTACGCAAAATGCAGGAAATAACATTTTCTTGCAGTAAAAACATCGTTAAATAAATTTAACCATTTTTTTTTACTTTAGGACCATTGAAAAGTTGTAAAATTACTTTTTTTTTTACGAAAATTTTTAAACGGAAATAACCTGTGTACCTCAGGGGAAAAAGGGGTTAATTTAAATTCTTCACCTTTTGGTGGGTTGAAAAACAACAAACATACCCAGCATGCAACCTGTACCAAGAAATGAGCTGCTCTGAAGTCAGAAAATGCCGGCTAAGGCCAGTGGGAAAACCCCCACAAAATGACAAAGAGGAGCGGTCTGGGCGCTAGTCTTTCGGATCAGAGAAAAACCCGGCCGTGTGTTACACATCACATTTACGCAGAAAAAACCCACGGCAACAAGGGGGTTGACCCTGGCAAAATTTTGTAGAAAAAAGCCCCTCGAGGGGGGAAAAAAAACAGTTGCAGACAGGAAAAAAAAAAAAAATGGGGACGCGCCCCTCTCTCCCAGGGAGGCGCCCAAATTTCAACAGGCAATCTATTTACAAAAGTAGTATAAACACAAAATAACCCCAAAATACAAAAATAAAAACTAGCACCTTACGGGGGAAGGGAAAAAAAAGAGAGGGGAAGGGAGGAGAGGAGAGGAAGGAAAAAAAGGAAAAAAAAAGGGGAAAAAAAAGGGGAAAAAAAAAAAAAAGAGGAAAAAGAAGAAAAGAAGAAAAAAAAAAAAAAAGAAAAAAAAAGAAAAAAACAGAAAAAAAAAAGAGAAAAAGACAAACTCAGCCCCATTCCTCTGCAAGCCAAACCCCGAACCAAAAGGGTTTTCACAGCCAGTCTACAGGTAACTAGTACATACCACCGCCCGGAAATATTCGTCGTAACTCATACAATTTTGCAATTTTTGAGGTTTTTGGCAAAGGGGTTTAAAAGGGCTGGGTCCTAAAAAAAATCCATAATAAGAAACTTTCATATAACTCTTTTTTATTTTTTTTTTTTTCATTTTATAGCAACTCTATAATGGTATTTCCGCAGAAATAGCACCATCGTAACTTAAAAACAAACATGTATTTCAGTTTTCATATTTTGGGCGAAGTACAGCTTTTCGTAAGTCGACAAATGTAATTTTGTGCGGGAAAAAAACAACTGTGTAAGTCGACTTAAAAGCTTTATTGTGCTTTTCCCTTTAGTGGGGGAAATCAACTGTCTAAGTCACTTAAAGTTCTTGTATTGACTTCCCTATTATGTGCGGAAATACAAGTCTAAGTCACTTTTTATGGTTTTTTTTTTTCA
>JASPKP010006699.1:0-2500 GCA_030674155.1 Stramonita haemastoma
CTCTCTCCTCTCTCTCTCTCTCTCTCTCTCTTCTCTCTCTCTCTCTCTCTCTCTCTCTCTTTTTTTCCTACGCAAATGTTTACATTGTATCATATCATTGTGTGATTGTAACTGATTCTAAGAATAGATTTTCACTGTTCTATTTCTTTGTGCAAAATAATATTGTATCTTATCATTGTATAACTGTAACGGATTTTAAGAATGAGTTTCATTGTCTATTTTTTTTATGCAAAACAACTGATCTATCACAGCTGCAGTATGGGTTTTTATTGTACAATTACAATTACACGCACACACACTCACACGCACACACACTCACACTCACACACACACACACACACACACACACACACAGACAGATACACACACACACACACACACACACACACACACACACACACACACCACACACACACACACACACACACACACACACACATGGAATGTATTATTTTTCATATGAATGTTTTGGTCGATAGATTTGTAATGCCTTATGTACAATCGTCCTGAATAATTGCATTTTTTCCTTCATCTTCATTAGTATATTAAATTTTTTTTACTGTACTGAATTTTGATTTAAAACTGATTTGTACATCCTTAAATGTTGTTTCGCTTCTATTTGATATTTCTTTTATACAACTTTGCTCTTTCGTTTGTTTGTTTTTGTTTTCGGGATTTTTCTTTTCATTGTTAGACTTGGCCACATTGTGAGTTTATAGGTTTCATTGATGATAATTATTGTTTACAGAAGTGTTTTGTGGGTATTTTGAGATACTTTGTTGACTGGTTTGTTATGGTCTGGATGTAATTTGAAGATGCCATTTTTTTTTCAATCTTCCGCTTCCACATATGCTATCCTAGTCTTATCATTGGATAGGAATGTTTCAGTTCTTATTGAAATTTGAATTGAAATTATTTTTTACTGTTGAAATATAGAAATACGAATTTTAGTAAGGTTTTTTGTGTGTTTTTAAGTGTTTTTATGTTTGTTTTTTATGCGTGTGCATGTCTTTTTCCTTTTTGCCTTCTTTACTTGTTTTTCCCCCTCACACACACACACATGCAGGCACGCACGCACGCACGCACACACACAGGTACACACACACAGGTACACACACACACACACACACACACATACACACACACACACACACACACACACACACACACACACACACACACACACACACACACACACACACACACGCGCGCGCGCGCGCGCGCGCGCGCGCGCGAGCGGGTACACACACACACGCGGGTACACACACACACACACACACACACACACACACACACACACACACACACACACACACACACATATGGAATGTATTATTTTTCATATGAATTGTTTGGTCTATAGATTTGTAATGCCTTATGTACAATCGTCCTGAATAATTGCATTTTTTCCTTCATCTTCATTAGTATATATTTTTTTTTTTTTACTGTACTGAATTTGATTTAAAACTGATTTGTACATCCTTAAATGTTGTTTGGCTTCTATTTGATATTTCTTTCGTACAATTTTGCTCTATTGTTTGTTTGTTTTTGTTTTCGGGATTTTTCTTTTCATTGTTAGACTTGGCCACATTGTGAGTTTATAGGTTTCATTGATGATAATTATTGCTTACAGAAGTGTTTTGTGGGTATTTTGAGATGCTTTGTTGACTGGTCTGTTATGATCTGGATGTAATTTGAAGATGCCTTAAAATTTTTTTTTTTTAATCTTCCACTTCCACATATGCTATCCTAGTCTTATCACTGGATAGGAATGTTTCAGTTCTTATTGAAATTTGAATTGAAATTATTTTTTACTGTTTAAATATAGAAATACGAATTTTATTTACATTTTTGTGTGTGTGTGTTTAAGTGTTTTTATGTTTGTTTTTTATGCGTGTGCATGTCTTTTTCCTTTTTGCCTTCTTTACTTGTTCCCCCCCCCCCCCCCACACACACGCGCGCGCAAGCAGGTACACACGCACGCACGCTCGCACACACACAGGTACACACACAGGTACACACACATACATACACACACATACATACACACACACACACACACACACACACACACACACACACACACACACGCGCGCGCGCGGGTACACACATACACACACACACACACACACACACACACACACACACACACACACACACACACACACACACACACACACATGGAATGTATTATTTTTCATATGAATGTTTTAGTCTATAGATTTGTAATGCCTTATGTACAATCGTCCTGAATAATTGCATTTTTTCCTTCATCTTCATTAGTATATTAATTTTTTTTAATGTACTGAATTTGATTTAAAAACTGATTCGTACATCCTTAAATGTTGTTTCGCTCCTATTTGATATTTCTTTTATACAATTTTGCTCTTTTGTTTGTTTTGTTTTCGGGATTTTTCTTTTCATTGTTAGACTTGGCCACATTGTGAGCTTATAGGTTTCATTGATGATAATTATTGTTTACAGAAGCGTTTTGTGGGTA
>JASPKP010006700.1:0-10000 GCA_030674155.1 Stramonita haemastoma
AGTCCCGGCCTATCTCGACTTTTGCACAGTAAAAGACCCCATGGCACCAAAAGAGTGTTCTACTGTATGCATACACACTCTGCTAGCATCTTTGTAACACGTAATTTCCGTTTAATTTCTGTGTTATTGTTTCTGGACATCTTGCTGTGTTTCTTTTTGTTATCAAGGCTTGCTGATATTTAAATTATTTGTCAAATCTGCCTGTCCCTGTGTCTGAGTGTCTGCCTGTCTCTGTCTCTCTCCCCGGCTAGAGAGAGAGAGTGAAAGAGACAGATATATACATACATGATAATATATAATACACAATATATAAAAATATGTAAATATGTATGTTTATATATATAGAGAGAGAGAAAGAGGAAGAGAGAGAGAGAGAAAGAGAGAGAGAGAGAGTGACAGAGAGAGAAGAGAGAGAGAGAGAGAGAGAGAGAGAGAGAGAGAGAGAGAGAGAGAGAGAGAGAGAGAGAGGAGAGAGAGAGAGAGCGAGAGCGAGAGACAGACAGACAGACAGACAGACAGACAGACAGACAGAAAGACAGACAGACAGACAGACAGAGATAGACAGAGAGACAGAGAGACAGACAGGCAGACCGACAGACAGAGAAAGACACAGAGAAACAGACAGACAAAGACAGACAGACAAAGACAAAGAACACACACACACACACACACACACACACACACACACACACACACACACACACACAAAAGATGAGATAGAAAAAAAAAAGAAAAACACAAACAAAGAACCAAACAAAAACAAAAAATCGAAACAAAAAAAACAGGGTCAGGGAAGGTAAAGGAACAAGGGAGAGGAGATGGGAACTGCCCTCAACATGCTGGCCCCCAGAGAAGCTGAGGTCTCTGACACCTCGCTTCCCTACGACCACACAGGTTATGGGACACCTTTGCCTTTACCTTTTACAACACCATGCAACAAAGCACAGTGCAGGGTCTCGTGGCACACACACTCATAAACACAGCACAATTAGAGCATGCATGTGTACACGCCTACCCCCTCCCCATTAAGTATTGCATGATGATCAATGGTGATGGAGATGATGTTATGTAAGCATCATTACATCATTCTCATCAATCATCATGCAATGAAAAAGCTTAGCAGAAGCAGAAAAAAACTATATTGCATGATGATCAATGGGGATGAGGATGATGTAATGATTCATAATGCAACAAAACAGCCCCAAAGAAGACGCCTGTCTTCAATATTATATCAAGTCTGTTGGAACAAAGCTAGCAAAGTTTACTCAACAATACATAGTATTATTTTTTTGCTAAGTGACACTCCTCTGTGTGAGGGGAAAACATGCTCAACAAAAGCATGTAAACAAATAACCCATATTGTATACCTTTATCCAAGATAAGATGAACGAAATATTTTTCTGATAATTATTACAGATCTCAGCCTTCTCACAAGTAGGCTTTTAAATATAGTAAAGCTGGTAAATTCCAAAACACAACTGTCTGTAATCACTATACATTGAAATATATAAGGATACACAGGTGTGCAAACAGACAGTGAAGTGTTATAATAGAACAGTAAATTATATCATCACTGCTTTTAATTTGTTCTTGGGTTTGTAGAACTTTCATTACCAAGGAATCAACTTTAACTTTTGAATAATGAACAATAAAGTACGTGGAGTAGGATTTATATTCTAGATTTTCTTTTTGCAAAATATTTCCATTTTTTATGAGAAAAAAAATCAGCGGCATACCACAAAAATTTTCGAAATAATCAGAAAATTATACACAGAGAAAGATAGAGGACTCTTGGCAGAAAGTTTCTTCCCTTTTTTTCTTGGGATTACTTTTCTTAAGTAATTTTCTTCTAGGTGTATGTGTCTCATCTGCCTCTCTTTGTCTGTCTATCTGTCTGTCTGTCTGTCTTCCTCTCTCTCTCACTCTCTCTCTCAATCATTAAGAATTTTATTGAAATTTTATTGAATATAGATAAAACACACACTTGTAAAACACATTTTAGCAGGACAGTTATTGTTATGATCTAGATCATTGACTTTCAATTTTCTTAATTTTTTCTTTTTTTTTCCAGGACAATGAAAGCAGATCTCATGGGATTTTTTTGCACACAGTCCCCGTGTGTATGTCGTTTTGCAAATTTTCTCATCTGTTCCCACAGAAACGCAATGGCCTACTCTTCAAAAAGCAGAACAAGTTGAAGTGTGTGCACACAGAAGAAGAATCTTTGATATAGGTGGCACCGGACTTGTGGCGACAAATAGCCTAGTGGTCAGAACATTACGCTGGCAATTTGACGACCCGGGTTCGAGTCCGGTCGAGGAGATTTTTCTCCTGGAATTAACATCAGTGTTGACTCCACTCTCCCCAAAAAGTCCTTCGGATGAGACTATAAACCAAGGCCCCGTGTGCGAACGCACACAGAACATCTTGCGCACACATTAAATCCTGTTCCGCCTTTCGTAAGAGTAGGCCATCGTGTGCCAGTGGGGACAGATGACATTTACAAAAATTGCATACACACGGGGACTGGATGTAAAAAAGCACAAAAGTGATTATTCTTGATATAAAAGAATAAATCAAATCACAGACTGAAGAGGGTAGACTTTTAAAAATTTATTTTATTTATTCTTTTACATTGAGAACAAGGGAATAAGCACTCATGTGCGTTTTTTACATCCAGTCCCAGTGTTTATGCAGTTTTGTCAATCGTGTCATCTGTTTGTCTATTGTTTGTATATGCTCGATATAAAAGTTTGTCCAAACGAAAGCTGGTACAGTGTACGTAATACGACGTAGCTGTAGACATGATAATGAAAATAGTAATAATACATTATGCAGAAATACAGAAAAGTACAGGGCCACTGCCACATGACATGTGCACGCACATGCATACACTGCAGATACCCCCGCCCTCTCCTCCTCACCGCCCCGCCCCCCCCCCCCCCCCCCCCCTTCAGGAATAAGGCCAGCTTCGAGAAGATGTGACATTTGGGCGGTTTGTGTCCCGGCCTATCCGTCTTTTGCACAGTAACAGACCCCATGGCACCAAAAGAGTGTTCTACTGTATGCGTACACACTTTGCTAGCATCTTTGTAACACGTAATTTCCGTTTAATTTCTGTGTTATTGTTTCTGGACATCTTGCTGTGCTTCTTTTTGTTATCAAGGGTTGTTGATGTTTAAATTATTTGTCAAATCTGACTGTATGTGTGGCTGTCTGTCTGCCTGTCTCTGTCTCTCTCTCCCCGGCTAGAGAGAGAGTGAAAGAAAATTTTATATATATATATATATATATATATATATATTATATATATATATATATATATATATATATATATATATATATATATATATATATATATATATATAATATATATATAATACATATATATAATGCACAATCTATAAAAAATAATAAATATGTAAGTTTATATAGAGAGAGACAGAAAGAGGAAGAGAGAGAGAGACACATAGACAGAGACATAGAGAAAGAGAGAGACAGACAGACAGACTGACAGACAGAGAGAGACAGACACAGAGAGGCAGAGACAGACAGACAAAGACAGAAAACACACACACACACACACACACAGACACACACACAGACACACAACACACAGACACACAACACACACACACACACACACACACACACACACACACACACACACACACACACACAAAGATGAGATAGACAAAAGAGAGAAAAACACAACAAAGAACCAACCAAACAAAAACAAAACCATAAAAAACAGGGTCAGGGAAGGTAAAGCAGCATGGGAGAGGAGATGGGCGCTGCCCTCAACATGCTGGCCCCTAGAGAAGCTGAGGTCTCTGACGCCTCCTTCCCTATGACCACACAGGTTATGGGACACCTTTGCCTTTACCTTTTACAACACCATACAACAAAGCACAGTGCAGGGTCTCCCTGGCACGCACACTCATAAACACCAGCAAAATGGCTTGTACATGCCTACCCTCCCCACCCCTCCATTAATTATTGCATGATGATCTATGGTGTTGGAGATGATGTAATGTAAGCATCATTACATCATTCTCATTTATCTCATGCAATGAAAAAGCTTAGCAGAAGCAGAAAAAAAAATTGCATGATGATCAATGGGGATGAGGATGATGTAATGATTCATAATGCAACAAAACAGCCCCAAAGAAGACAGCATATCTTCAATATCTATCAAGTCTGTTGGAACAAAGCTAGCAAAGTTTACCCAACAATACATAGTATTATTTTTTTTGCTAAGGGACACTCCTCTGTGTGAGGGGAAAACACACTCAACAAAAGCATGTACACAAATTACCCATCTTGCACACATTTATCCAAGATAACATGAACGAAATTTTTTTTGATAATTATTACAGAGCTCAGCCTACTCACAAGTAGGCTTTTAAATATTATATGTCTGGTAAATTCCAACACACAACTGTCTGTAATCACTATACATTGAAACATACAAGGATACACAGGTGTGAAACAGACAGTGAAGTGTTAGGATTGAACAGAAAATTATATCCTCACTGCTTTTCATTTGTTCTTTGGTTTGTAGAACTCTCATTAACAAGAAATCAACTTTAACTTTTGAATAATGAATAACAAAGTATGTGGAGTAGGATTTATATTGTAGATTTCCTTTTTGCAAAATATTTCTATTGATTAAAATCAGCAGCATACAACAAAGTTCTTCGAAATAATCAGAAAATCATACACAGAGAAAGATAGAGGACTCTTGGCAGAAAGTTTCTTCCCTTTTTTTCTTGGGATTACTTTTCTTTAGTAACTGTCTTACAGGTGTCTGTGTCTCATCTGTCTCTAACTGTCTGTCTGTCTGTCTGTTTGTCTGTCTGACTGTCTGTCTCTCAATCATTAAGAATTTTGCATATACATTTTATGGAATATAGACAAAACAAACACTTGTAAAACACATTTGAGCAGGACAGTTCTTGTTATGATCTAGATCATTAACTTTCAGTTTTTCTTAATTTTTTCTTTTATTTTCCAGGACAATGAAAGCAGATCTCATGAGATTTTTTTGCACACAGTCCCCGTGTGTATGTGGTTTTGCAACATTTATTGTCTGTTCCCACAGAAACGCAATGGCCTACTCTTCCAAAAAGCAGAACAGGTCAAAGTGTGTGCACACAGAAGAAGAAGAAGAAGAAGAAGAAGAAGAAGTAGAAGAAGAAGAAGAAGAAGAAGAAGAAGAAGCTTTTGCTGCTGCTGCCGCTGCTGCTGCTGATGATGATAATGATGATGACGATGAGGATGAGGATGAGAATGGTGATGATGCTGCTGCTGCTGCTGCTGCTGCTGCTGCTGCTGCTGCTGCTGCTGCTGCTGCTGCTGATACCGTGTTCTGGGTACTTGTAAATGGTTTGAATGAAAATATACATCTTAACAATAAAAAGGATACAGCAAAATGGAATATTGCATTTTTATAGCATACTATCAATGATAATATACAATATATAATTATGATGGATCTTAACACAGTGCAGGGCCAGGGCACACACAAACACACACTAAAAACGCTCAGACAAACACAGGTGCGGCATACACACCTCTCAAGAATAAAGCACATTTCGAGATCATGAGACAAAAGGCCGATTGATTCCAGTATCTACTGAACTTTGCGCTGTAACAGAACCCATGGCACCATGAGAGTGCTCTGCTGCAGGCATACACACTTTACACCACAGCCCCGAAGAGGGAAGCCTGGCTTTAATATAGCAACTTTTTCCGGAACAAAAGGAAGTAAAGTGTACGCAAACATACGTAGCAGTCCACATAATAATAAGGACAATATACAATTATGAAGCACCACAGCAAAGTGCAGGGCCACCGCCATATGAGTACACACAGAAAAGGCAGACACAAACGCAATTGTGCACACATGCACGTGAGCATATCCCACCACCCTCTCCCCTAAGAATAAGGTGCATGTCGAGAAGATGTGACAAACGGGCGGTTTGAGTTCTGTCCTTCCCTGACTTGCACAGTAACAGAGCCCATGGCACCAAGAGAGTGCTCACTGTATGCATACAAACTTCACTAGTATCTTTGATATAGGTGGCGCTGGACTTGTGGCGACATCAAATGCACAGCCCGAAGAGGGCAGACTTTTAAAAATATATTTTATTTATTCTTTTATATCGAGGATAAGGGAATAAGCACTCATGTGCTTTTTTTTCACATCCAGTTCCCTTGTGTATGCAGTTTTGTTAATCGTGTCATCTGTTCCTAACGGCACACAATGGCCTACACTTACGAGACTGGCTTGACTATAGCAAGTTTGTCCAAACAAAAGCTGGTACAGTGTACGCAATACTACGTAGTTGTAGACATGATAATGAAAATAGTAATAATACAATATGCAGAATTAGAGAAAAGTGCAGGGCCACTGCCACGTGACATGTGCACGCGCATGCATACCCCGGGATACCCCGCGGTTTGTGTCCCGGCCTATCCCGGCTTTTGCACAGTAACAGACCCCATGGCACCAAAAGAGTGTTCTACTGTATGCGTACAGACTTTGCTAGCATCTTTGTAACACGTAATTTCCGTTTAATTTCTGTGTTATTGTTTCTGGATATCTTGCTGTGTTTCTTTTTGTTATCAAGGGTTGTTGATGTTTATATTATTTGTCAAATCTGTCTGTCTGTGTGTCTGCCTGTCTCTGTCTCTCTCCCTGGGTAGAGAGAGAGAGTGAAAGAGACAGATATATACATACATAATGATATATGTCAAATCTGTCTGTCTGTGTGTCTGCCTGTCTCTGTCTCTCTCCCTGGGTAGAGAGAGAGAGTGAAAGAGACAGATATATACATACATAATAATATATAATACACAATATATAAAAATATGTAAATATGCATGTTTATATATATATATATATATATATATATATAGAGAGAGAGAGAGAGAGAGAGAGAGAGAGAGAGAGAGAGAGAGAGAGAGAGACAGACAGACAGAGAGACAGAGAAAGAGACAGACAGGCAGACCAACAGACAGAGAGAGACAGGCACAGAGAAACAGAGAGACAGAGACAGACAGATAAAGACTAAGAACACACACACACACACACACAGACAAAAAGATGAGATAGAAAAAAAAAGAAAAATGCGAACAAAAAACCAAACCAAAAATAACCAAACCAAAAAATATACCGAAACAAACAAAAAAAAAAAGTCAGGAAAGGTAAAGCCGCAAGGGACAGGAGATGGGCGCTGCCCTCAAAATGCTGGCCCCTAGAGAAGCTGAGGTCTGTGACACCTCCTTCCCTATGACCACACAGGTTATGGGACAGCTTTGCCTTTACCTTTTACAACAAAGCACAGTGCAGGGTCTCCATGGCACACTCATAAACACAGGCATTAGACCATGCCCAGGTGTACACACCTACCCCCTCTCCCCCATTAATTATTGCATGATGATCAATGGTGATGGAGGTGATGTCATGTAATGTAGTATTTTACTTATAATTATTACAGATCTCAGCCTACTCACAAGTAGGCTTTTAAATATATGCGGGCTTGAATATATACAACTGCCTGTAATCACTGTACATTCATCACAGGTTTGAAACAGACAGTAAAGTGTTAGGATTGAACAGAAAATTATATCCTCACTGCTTTTCATTTGTTCTTTGGTTTGTAGAACTCTCATTAACAAGGAATCAACTTCAACTTATGAATAATGAATAATAAAGTACGTGGATTAGGATTTATATTCTAGATTTACTTTCTCCAAAATATTTCCATTTATTATGAGAAAAAAAATCAACGGCATACAAATTCCTCAAAATAATCAGAAAATTATACACAGAGAAAGATAGAGGACTCTTGGCACAAAGTTTCTTCCCTTTTTTTCTTGGGATTACGTTTTTTTTTTTAGTAACTCTCTTACAGGTGTTTGAGTTTTATCTGCCTTTCACTGTCTGTCTGTCTGTCTGTCTGTCTGTCTGTCTGTCTGTCTGTCTGTCTCTCAAATTCTCTCTCTCTCTCAATCATTAAGAATTTTGTAAATACATTTTATTGAATATAGATAAAACACACGCTTGTAAAACACATTTTAGCAGGACAGTTATTATTATGATCTAGATCATTCATTTTCAGTTTTTCTTCTTTTTTTTCTTTTATTTTCCAGGACAATGAAAGCAGATCTCATGAGATTTTTTTACACACAGTCCCTGTGTGTATGAGGTTTTGCAAATTTTCTCATCTGTTCCCACAGAAGCACAATGGCCTTCTCTTCAGAAAGAGGAACAGGTCAAAGTGTGTGCACACAGAAGAAGAAGAAGAAGAAGAAGAAGGAAGAAGAGAAGAAGAAGAAGAAGAAGAAGAAGAAGAAGAAGAAGAAGAAGAAGAAGAAAAAGAAGAAGAAGAAGAAAAAAGAAGAAGAAGAAGAAGAAGAAGAAGAAAGAAGAAGAAGAAGAAGAAGAAGAAGAAGAAGAAGAAGAAGAAGAAGAAGAAGAAGAAGAAAAATAAGAAGAAGAAGAATTGTGAAGAAGCAGAAGAAGAATTAAGAAGAAGAATTACGAAGAATTAAGAAGAAAAATTTCTAAGAAGAAGAAGAAGAAGAAGAAGAAGAAGAAGAAGAAGAAGAAGAAGAAGAAGAAGAAGAAGAGAGAAGAAGAAGAAGACAATCAAAAAAAATGATGATGATGATGATGATGATGATATGATGATGATGATGATGATGATGATGATGATGATGATGATGATGATGATGGTGATGACGACGACGACGACGACGACGTTGATGATGCCTGGTTCTGGAAACTTTTGATTTGTTTGAACCAAATATGCATGGTAACTATAAAAGGATACAATAAAATGGACTTTTTCGTTAAATATCACATAATATCAATGATAATATACACTATATATGATGCACCATAACTTAGTGCAGGGCCACGGCACACGCAAACACACACAAAAACGCACAGACAAACACATGTGCGCGCATGCATGCGCGTGCCTACACACCCCTCAAGAATACCTGGGGGCGGGATACAGCCAAGTGGTCAGAACATTGCGCTCGCAATTTGACCTCCAGTCCAATTCCCAGTTGAGGGTATTTTTCCTCTGGAGTTAACATCAGTGCTGACTCCACTCCCCCAAGAAGTCTTTCGGATGAGACTGTAAACCGAGGCCACGTGTGCAAACGCACGCAAAACATCTTGCACACACATTAAATGCTGTTCCGCTTTTCATAAGAGTAGGTCATCGTGTGCCAGTGGGAACAGATGACATTTACAAAACTGCATACACACGGGGAATGGGTGTAAAAAAAGCATGTGATTGCTTATTCCATTATCCTTGATATAAAAAGAATAAATGAAAAAAAAGAAATGAATAAATAAGGCGCATTTCGAGATCATATGACAAAATGTCCGATTGAGACCAGTCTCAACTCAACTTTTCACAGTAACAGAACCCATGGCACCATGAGAGTGTTTTACTGTAGTCACGCACACTTTACTAACATGTTTGATATGCGTGGCGCCGGTCTTGTGGCGACACCATAGCCGAAGACGGCAGCCTGGTTTTAATATAGCAAGTTTTTCAGAACAAAAGCAAGTACAGAGTACGCAATAATACGTAGCAGTCCACATAATAATAACGAGAACATACAATTATGATGCAAAGTGCAGGGCAGGCGCCATATGCGTACACACAGAAAAGGCAGACACAAATGCAATTGCACACACATGCTCGCGAGCATACACCCTTGCCCCCCCCCCCTCCCCCGAAAATAAGGTGCATGTGAGAATATGTGACAAACGGGCGGTTTGAGTCCTGACCTTCCCTGACTTTTGCACAGTAACAGAGCCCACGGCACTAAGAGAGTGCTCACAGTATGCATACAAACTGTACTAGTATCTTTGATATAGGTTGCTCTGGACTTGTGGCGACAAAGCATGCACAGCCCGAAGAGGGCAGACTTTTAAAAATGTATTTTATTTACTGTTTTATATCGAGGA
>JASPKP010006701.1:0-13842 GCA_030674155.1 Stramonita haemastoma
AAAAGGTTTTTTCCCCTTTTTTTCCCCCACCAGCACACAGGGGCCCCTACCCCCGGGAAAAGCAAATCAGGTTTTAACGTGTGCGCACCACAGTTTAGTCCATAAAAAGGACTTTTGGGGGGGGGGGTGGAGTCGTCCTGATTTTAACTCCGGGGGAAAAAAAATCCTCTTGACGAGTTTAAAAAACCCCGGGGTCGGGCAGATCAAAAACATCACTCAACCTTAGGTATCCCCCCCCCGTGTGCATCACTCAAACCATCAGGCTATCCCATCCCCCTTGCGTGCGCACGCGCGCGCGCTTGGGGGGTGTGTGTGTTTTGTGTGTGTGTGTGTGTGTGGGTGTGTGTGTGGTGTGTGTGTGTGTGTGTAAATAAAACATCTAATAAAGGGAGGGGTCCAAAATTTACAAAGTAATCATGAATCTTTTTTTAAAAATCCCAAAATCCGGATTTTTTTAGAGGTGATATTTGTCAAAAGTTTTCATTCATTTTTATATTCTTGAAATTGCTTTTTCTCTGTGGGGGTGTTTGATTGGGGTCGGCTTTTTTGGGGTTTTTCGAAGTAAAAGTGTTTTTTTTCTATTACCCACCCCTTTCTGGGGGACCGGGGGGGGCCCCCCCAAAGGGATTTAAAAACCCATTCCCTCCATTCTCTTAAGTGGTTTTTTTTTTTGGCCCTGAATCAGAAAAAAGGGGTTTTTAAAATTTTCCCCCTCATTATGTACTGATGCCCTCTTTTGTTTCAAGTGGACAAAGAATCTTTACGTTTTTTTTCAATGGAGACAAAAAATTGCACAATGACAGACACACACACGCACGCCCCGCGCACGCAACATGCATCCCCACATATACACAATACAAAACCCACGCACCCCACAAAAAATCTCATCATCATCATCATCATCATCATCATCATCAATCTCATCATCTCATCATCATCTCATCATTCAAACACAAAAAATATCACTCCACTACCACCACCAGGGAAAAACAGCAAAAACAGCTAAAAAAAAAAAACCCCAAAAAAAAACCCCCCCCAAAACCCACCCCCCCCTTTCACCACCCCCCTCCCACGAAAAAACCCCAAAACCCAACAATTATTTTTAATAATAATAATAAAAATAAAATAATAATAATAATAATAAAAAATAATAACAACAAAAACAACAAAAACAACAAAAAACAACAACAACAGCAACAATATTTCCTCCTCCCCCCCCCCCCCCCTCCCCTCCTCCCTAAATCCTCCTTCTCCCATATCATCATCATCATCACCATCATCACCATATCGAGGCCCCCGCCCCGCTGTCAAAAAACCAGCAAAACGGACCAGGGGGTTTTAGGGGCAGCAGGGGAATGTGGACCCCAAGAGTCGCGGGTTTACCGTTTTTAATTTGGGGGACTATATATCGATAGGGGTTGACGGGGCCCTCGTCTTCTTCGAGGCTTTTTCGGGCAGGATCGGGTTTGGGTTTCCTTTCCCCCCCCCTCTCCGGGCGTGAGTATTCGTTTGTTTGTTTGTTTGTTTTTTTTGGTTTGTTTGTTTGTTTGTTGTTTTTTTCTTTCCCCTTTTTTTCTTTTTGTCTGTCTGTCTGTCTGTCTGTCTGTCTGTCTGTTGTCTGTCTGTCTGTTCTGTCTTTTTTTCTTTCTGTCTTTGTCTGTCTGTCTGTCTGTCTGTCTGTCTGTCTCTTGTCTGTCTGTCTGTCTGTCTTTCTTTCTTTCTTTCTTTTTTCTTCTTTCTTTCCTTTCTTTCTTTCTTTCTTTTTTCTTTCTGAGTGTGTGTGTGTGTGAGTGTGTGTGTGTTGTGTGTGTGTTGTGTGTGTGTGTGTGTGTGTGGTGAGTTTTGTGTGTTGTGTGTGTGTGTGTGTGTGTATGTATGTGTGTGGTGTGTCTGTGGTGTGTGTGGGTATGTATGTGTGTGTGTGTGTGTGTGGTGTGTGTGTTATGTATGTATGTGTGTATGTGTGTATGTATGTATGTTTGTATGTATGTATGTATGTATGTATGTATGTATGTATTGTTTATGTAGTATGTATGCTATGTATGTATGTATGTATGGTATGTGTGTGCGTGCCGTGCGTGCGTGCGTGCGTGTGTGCGTGCGTTCGTGCGTCTATACATGCATGATGATGCATGTATGTTATTGTATGTATGTATGTATGTATGTATGTATGTATGTATGTATGTCTGTATGTCTGTTTTTGTATGTGTTTATTTTATTTATACGATCGTTATATCACAGAAGATTTCTCTGTGACCTGCTTCTGTTTCTTAGTTGTTTGGGGATGGGTAGTTGGTGTTGGTGTGGGTGGTTGGGAGGTTGATGGGTGGTGGTGTGGGGTGTTGGGGTGGGGGAGGGTGGGGGTTAGCGGAAGTGGATTTGATGTAGGTTTTTGGATGGTAACATCCTCCACCCTAGACCGTTAGTGACCTGGGTTTCTGTTTTCTGGGATTGGTGCGTGGGGAGTGGGTTGGGTGGACAGGGGGAATTTATAGGTGGTGGTTTGGTGGCTGGTGGGAGTGTGGGGGATGGGGTAGGGGTAGAAAGGAGTGCCTTGATGTGGTTGGGAGGTTGCCCCCCCCCCCCACCTCCCTAGACCGTTAGTGACTTGTTCTGTTTTCTGGGGATGGTGTGTTGTGTGGTGTATGGCGTGTGGTGGATGGGTGATAGTGTGGGTGAGGGAGGTGTTGGGTGAGGTGAGAGGTGGAGGAGTGGATTTTATGTGAGTTTTTGGAGGTGGTGGGTGTTTTAAATGAGGCGGTAGTAGGTGGAGGAGGGGGAGGGGGTTAGTGGTAGTGGTGGGTGGTGATGGGGGGTGGTATTATATGATGCCCGTTAGTGATTTATGTTCGGAGGGTGGGTGAGGGGGGTGATGGTGGGGTGGGGGGAGGTGGGTGAGGGTGGGGAGGTGAGGAGGGGGATGGGGGGGGGGTGGCTAGAATGAAGGATGGGGGGCGGAGTTGGAGGTTGAGTGGTGATGGTAGAGGGTCGTGTGTGGATGGGTGTAGGGTGATGACGTTTGTGAGGTGGTAGGGGGGGGGGGGAGGAGTGTGATGTTTTGTATTATGTGTTGTGTTTTGTGTTGTGTTGTTGTGTTGCATTGTATGTATTGTACTGTACTGTACTGTACGTTCTGTACTGTTACTGTACTGTATGTACTGTTTCTGTACTGTACTGTACTGTTCTGTACTGTACCTGTACTGTACTGTAGTACTGTACTTGGTACCTGTCTGTTCTGGTTCTGATTATGTTCTGTACTGTACTACTGCAACTGTATTGTACTGTGTTGTGTTGTGTTGAATTGAATTGTGTTGGTATTGTATTTACCGTATCTGTGTTGTGTGAATTGAATTGCATTGCAGTGTTACATATTGCATTGCATTGTATTCGTATTGCATTCTGTTGTCTTATAATGTGTGGTAGAGTTTGTATATTTTAGTAGAATGCGGATTGCCGAGTGATGGCATTTTTGTGAGTGTGTGTGTTGTCTGTGTGTGTGTGCGTGCGTGAGTGCGGTGCCAGTGCGTGTGTGTGCGAGTGTGCGTGCGTTGCGTGCAGGTGCCTGCGTGTGTGTGTGGGGGTGTGTGTGCGTGCGTGGTGACGGTGCCTGCGTGTAGTGTGTGTGGGTGTGTGTTTGTGCGGTGCGTGCGGTTGCATGCATGTGTGCGTATGTTGTGTGCAGAGGCATACAATGGATGGGTGCAGCTTTGCCCATAGATCGGAAATTACTTTGGGGAACTAGGAGGCTATGACACCGCTATGAAGGTTTGTGGGGTTGGCAGAAGAATTTGGAAATTGGCTTGGAGGGTGAGTACCCCCACCCTCCTCCTCTATGTATGTTATGTATGTATGTATGTATGTATGTATGTATGTATGTATGTATGTAGTAGTATGTATGTATGTATGTATTGTTGTATGTATGTATGTATGTATGTATGTATGTATGTATGTATGTGGTTATGTATGTGTGTATGTATGTGTTGTGTATGTATAGTATGTTGTATGTATGTATGTATGTATTGTATGTATGTATGTATGTAGTATGTATGTAGGTATGTATGTATGTATGTATGTGTGTATGTATGTGTGTGTATGTATGTATGTTTTGTATGTATGTATGTATGTATGTATGTATGTATGTATGTATGTATGTATGATATAGTGTATATATGTATATATGTATATATGTATATATGTATATGTTATAGTAAATGTATATTAATTATATAGATATTGATAGATAGATAGATAAGTTAGATAGATAGAATAGGAGAGATAGAGAGAGAGAGAGAGAGAGATGATGAGAGAGAGAGAGGGAGAGAGAGGAGAGAGAGACGATGAGAGAGACGAGAAGAGACGTGGATGATGGAGGAGAGATGATTGAGAGAGAGATTGAGAGATGATGAGATTGAGAGAGAGACGATAGAGTGTCATGCGAACAAAAGATGGCAACAACAAGTACCGGTACATTAAAAATTTCTTTTCCAATATTTGTATGTATATACAAATATAATATATATATGTATATATGATATAATATATTATTTATATATATTTTATATATATATATATATATATTATAGAGTATATATATATACATAAATACATACATACATACCATACATACATAATACATAAATACCATACAACATACATACATACATACATACATACCATACATACATACATACAATACATACATACAGACATACATACATACATACATACATACATACACACACGGCGTGCGGATGCATATGTGCACAGGTGTGGATGTGCGGGAGGTCGGCTGGGTGCACGTCCGTGTTCGACCTGGGCCACATAGCCAGGAGTCTGCCCTTACTCTTCCATGAGGGATCGCACACCGTGCAGCTCACAAACTTACAAGAGGGCCGTCATGGTCTGGGTGGATCACCCTTCCGACAATTCGTCTTCGAGAACACCCCGTATGGAGGTCAGGGAGGAATGGGTGGGATGGGAGTGGATGGGTGGATGGGTGGATGGGATGGTATGGATAATTTTTCAGAATATGGAGATGCTATTGTATACTGAAAGGCTGTAGGTATCCCCACGTTGGGTAGGTGGGGGGAAGGGGGGGTCTGTCACATGCTAATGAACACGCTTACGCACGACATTTATAGACACGCACATACCACATTCGATAAGATAAACCACACACACGCCGCGTGCACGCGCCGCACGCGTGCACACAAATAACATGGGCACATTGCAACATACCACATTGCAAATGCACATACACATACATTCACACACACACCACACACACACGACACACATACACACACACACCACACACACACACACTCTCCTCTCTCTCTCTCTGCTCTTTCATCTCCTCTCTCTCTCTCAATGCACACACATCCACACACCCAACACACACACACACTTACAATCAAACACACACACACAACCACACCACACACACACACACACACACACACACACACAACACACACACACACACACACACAACGCGAGGTCCTAAATGTCCTAAGGTTGAAATTAAATGCCATTTCGGGCAAAAATTTGCCCAAAAAAATTAAAATGTATATGCGGTGAAATAATTTCCAATGTTCATGTTTTGTATCATTGTCAAGGTTTAAAGGTTTCCTCCTACTACCTTTCAAAGATAAGTCTCTGCAGAAGTAAGTATTAATCAATCCAAAGTTATTGTGTGAGATAGCATTGTCGCTGATGCGATCCCCAGTATTCTCTCTTTTTTTTTTATTAAGTTAATACTGTGAAGATTGTGAATATATAACCACCCTACTGTGGCAATGTTACTTTTTGCTTTATCATGGACTGCCTTTACATGTTGTTTGCAATTGTTTAGCTTACAGTTTTAGATTTTGAGTTCTCTATTGTTCGATTGTTTTTTGTTATTATTTTGCATTTTTATGCCTGTTTTGCAAACATTCTTGTTATATTAGTTTTGTAATCAGTCTTTTTATGTACATAATTACCTAACACACCTTTTTGAAAAGCCTTATCTCTTTATTGCCCCCCCCCTCCTCCTCGTCTAATATCACTTTAAGTGTACAGACGGTAAAATCAAAGACACACACCACACACACACACACACCACACACACACACACCACACACACACACACACACACACACACACCACACCGCTATCAGCTCACCTGTGGTTGGAAGAGTTCTGCTATCTTCGTCTTGGTCTCTGTTGTGCTCAGTTAAGGCAAAGACAAATATTGGCTGAAACTGATAAGCGCAGGACTGAGATTACGTTGGTCATGCAAACAAAAACACAGAACAAGGTCTTCAGGAATGATTGATGGGAAGAAAGAAAATGTGGCACACCTACTAACATCCTTCATTATCACAACGGATGTAGTTCTTCACCATTTTATATGTCAATATTTAACGAAAATTGTTTTTTAAAATGTTTACTAAAATTATTACGCTAAATATCCCGAAAACTTTGTGAAGAGTGGTCACTCTTTTTCTTTAATAAAATGATAAGTCTTTGCTCAATGTCGTTAAAATGCTTGATATTATCAATTGAACATGTAAACTTTTTTCAAAGAGTTTGATGATATGTGTTAAAAAGACCTTTTGGGTTCTACAGCTATGTGTTCAAATGTGCAGGCGAGGAGGTTAGGTAAGTGGGTGGGTGGGTAGTGCTGTGTGTGTGTGTGTGGTGTGTGTGATGTGTGTGTGTGTGTGTTGGTGTGTGTGGGTGTGTCGTGGTGTGTGTGTGATGTTTGTGTGTGTGGATCGTTGTGTGTTTTTTGTGTGGTGTGTGTGTGTGTGTATGTGTGTGTGTGTGTGTGTGTGTGTCGTGTGTGTGTGTGTGTGTGTGTGTGTGTGTGTGTGTGTGGTGTATGTGTGTGGTGTGTGGGTGTGTGTGTGTGTGTGAGTGTGGCCGTGTGATGTGTGTGTGTGTGTATGTGTGTGTGTGTGTGTGGTGTGTGTGTGTGTGTGTGTGTAGTGTGGGTGTGTTGTGTTGCGTCTGTGTCTGTGTCTGTGTGACGGTGTCTGTGTGTTTATAATTATCTCGTGTCTGTGTGATTGCTTATCTACATGCTTGCTTGTTTATGTAGCCTATGTACTGCACAATGTTCTGTCCTGTCTATCCAATCCCCTTCACGTATACGGGGAACGGGACTTGGGGACAGTCCAGTGGTCAGAACAGTGCACGCTGGCAATTTGACGACCCGGGTTCGGTTTCCGTTCGAGAGTTTTTCCCCTGGTGTTATCAATAGTGATGACTCCACTCTCCCAAAAAGTCTGTAGGAATGAAATATATCTCGTGCGCGAAACGCACGAAGGAACATCTTGCGCACACGTAAATCCTGTTAGGGTTTTTCGGAAGAGTAGGCATTGTATTAGCCTGGGGGAACAGATGACAAGATTGGACAAAAACTCCATTAAACACAGGGATGGATGTTAAAAAAAAAAAGCACGTGAGTGCTTATTCTTTTTCATTGATAAGGTAAAAAGGTACAGGTGTCCATAACTGCGTGGTCGTAGTGGAGCGAGGCATCAGAGACTTCAGCCTCTCTAGGGGCCAGGCATTATTGAGGGTGGCGCCCATCTCCTCTCCCTCGCTGCTTTACCTTCCCTGACCCTATAGAGGGCAGGTACCCCTTTGAAAGCTGGGGTATTGGAAACTGCGGGGAAATGTACTGAAGCCAAGGGCGCAAACGTGTCGCCCACTCCCAATTGTGTAACCACGCTCGACGCGGCATTAACATTGGTCTGGGGGGAAGCGAGCACTCGAAACACTGAGCTATCCATGTCCCGTATCCTGGAATGTATAAGGAATAAATAAAATAAATAAATAAAATAAATAAAATCCAAGGCGTTGGCGTGGGTTGACCTGAGTGAACTTACGCCCGGAGGGTCAGGCTTCAGTTGTCACAATTCAGCTGGTTTCATGGACAACGTGGTGGCAGAATGGACGCTTACAATCAGGGGGGTCACTGCTGGGGGCTCCGTAAGTCTCTCTCGCACCTCATCACACTGGTCACACTCTCATCCTCACAGGCACCTTCACTTTCACTAGGTTTCCTATAGTTTGTTTACCACCGTTAGGTCACACTAAGATGTTTTCACACAGCTTCCTCCCTTCCTGTGTGGTCCTTCAGCTTCCTGTAGTATGTCGTTCCACTCAAGGTCACTCCACTCTATGATGCTGTCTTCCATCGTTTTCTCTGTCTGCCTCTCATCTCCCCTCCTTGTTTACTGTTCCTGTAAGACAGTAAGATCAAGGCCAGTCAGATGCTGGATTTGTTTTCGTGTGACATGTGTGACCACTTTAGTTCGCTTTTTCACTGAAGTCAGGAGTTCTTATATGTCCTATGACGGTTTTTTTTATATTCTGGTTTTCACTTCCTTATTAGTGAATGTAGATCCCTTATGAGATACAGATACAGACATTAACACACATACCCACACAGGACACACCATATACACACGTGGTAGTTTTTTTACAAGATAAATAGTTTGGATGAAAAAATAGCAGATCCATTGCCTATTCAATGTACAACCTGGGAAATACAATTTTGACCTTGACTTGACTTGACTTGACTCCACACACACACACACACTCACACACAACACACACACACACACACCACACACACACACACACACTCACACACACACACCAACACACACACACACAGGATGGTCTTTTTCTGTGCTGTCATTACATGTTAATTTTTCTGTGCTGTGATGGTGTCTTTTCTGTGCTGTATATGTCCTTTTCTGTGCTGTATGTGTCTTTTCTGTGTGTATATATGTCTTTTCTGGTCTGTGTATGTGTCTTTTCTGTGCTGTCATACATGTATTTTCTGTGCTGTGTATGGTGTCTTTTCTGTGCTGTGTATGATGTGTTCTTTTCTGTGCTGTTTTTTGATGTGTCTTTTCCTGTGCTATGTATGATGTGTCTTTTCTGTGCTGTGTATGAGTTGTCTTTCCTGTGCTGTGTATGATCGTGTTTTTCCTGTGCTATGTATGATGTGTCTTTTCTCTGCTGTGTATGACGTGTCTTTTCTGTGCTGTGTATATGTTTTCCTGTGCTATGGATGATGTGTCTTTTCTGTGCTGGTATGTATGATGTGTCTTTTCAGTGCTGTGTATGTTGTGTCTCTTATGTGCTGTGTATAATGTGTCTTTTCTGGCTGATGTTTATGGTGTCTTTTCTGTATGTGTATGGTATTCTTTTCTGTACTTATAAAGGTATTCTGTGCTGTCTTGTATATTTCTGTGCTGTGTAGGTGTATTTTCTTCGTGCTGTGTATATGATCTTTTCTGTTCTGTCATATCACTTCTTCACCCAGGTACCTCGTTGGCTGATTGTGTGGTTGTGGGGGGGGGGGGGGGGAAAGGGTGTCAGTGTGTGTGTGGGGGTGGGGGGGTGTGGGTTTGGGGCAGTGTTTTGTGCTTTGTGTGTTGTGGTGTGTGTGTGTGTGTTGGTGTGTGTGGGGGGGGGGGGGGGGGTTTGGTTTGGGGGTTTTGTGTCAGTGGTGGTGTGTTGTGTTGTGTTGTGGTGTTGTGTGTGTTTTTGGGGTGTGGTGTGTTGGTGTGTGGTTGCTGGTGCTTTGTGTTTGTTTTGTGTGTGTTTGTGTGTGTGTGTGTGTGTTGTGTACGTTGGTAAAATGTGGTGGGTTTTGTGTGTTTGTGTTTGCATTGTGGGGAACTGTGTGTGAATTCTTGTGTGTGTGTGGCATGCGTGCGTGTATTGTGTTTTTGTGTTAACTCAGTGTGTGTGTGTATGCGTGCGGGGTATAGTGTGGAAAGTGAAATGCGTGCGTTGTACTGTGTTGCTTTGGTTTTGTATTGTGGGGTATCTATGTGGTAGTGTGTGTGCGGGTTTTTTCCCCTGACCGAGGGGAGTTGCGGGACACAGCAGTGTTGGTGGTGGGGAGAGGTCCCCTGGGCAAGGCCCACAGGGGAAAGGACTGTTTCTGCCCCCCCCGCACCAGGGACCCACAACGGTTGGTAGGGGTGGCCCCCCCCCCACACACACGTACACGCACGCAGCACGCACGCCCTTCAACACGCAGCACTCACAACCCACAACACAACCCCCCAACCACCACACCACACCACCCCACAACCCACACCACACCACACCACACCCACCAAAACCCCCACCCACAACCCCCCCCCCCCACACCCCACCACACCACACCACCCACACACACGACTTATAAAACAGATATTCCGTAGACAGTATGTCAGTGAAGTGGGGGGGTTGTAATGTAAGACGAATGGCAGATATATTACCCGGGCCGCCCACTGCTGCCCAATTCCCTTTTGACATCAGCATTGTACCCGTGCATTGGTGTAATGTGTGCCTATATTTTAAAAAAAAAACATTATTTTTATTTCGGGTTAGGGAAAAAAGCATTATGTGCCCTTTTTCACCCGTCCCCCTGTGTAGCAGTTTTGTAAAATTTTTCATCTGTTTCCCCCCCCGGGCCCCAATAACTTCTTCCCGGAAAAAACGGAACGGATTTTAAAGTGTGCACATGTGTTCTGCTGGGTCGCCCACGGGACTCAGTTAAAAATTCATGAAGAATTTTTGGGGAGTGGAGCATCACGATGTTAAATCCGGGTAAAATCACCCCGAACAGGAATCGAATTGGGCGTCAAATTAGCAGGATTGTTCTTTACCATTGGCTCCCCCCCACCTGTAGGTTGTGTAGGGGCGTGCCTTGCGCAAGATTTCATGCCAAGTGCGTTGGTTGGTGTTTGGGAGGGCCCGAGGTGAGTGGGAGTCAGTTTTTGTTGGGCGGGATGCCCCAGGCCGGGATGTTCACCCCCCCCCGCCCCCCCGCCAGGGCCTTCACCCCGGGCCCCCCGAGGCAAAGGGGGTGAAACTGTGGTTGAATTTTGAGGGGAATGTGTGTTGGTGGTGGTTGAAACGGGAGAGAAAATGGGGTTGAATTGTGGCTGGTTCCCGAGAAATAATTTGTTTAATTGTGTTGAAATTTGGTGAATCTTGCGGTTGAATATGTTGGGGTGATCCATGATAAATAATAAAGTTTGGTTTTTAAAGTGTGGTTTTAAATTTTGGTGAAATTTTGGTTGAATATGTGGCTAAAAACCCGAGTGAATTTGGGTTTGAATATATAAAATGGGAAATTTATGGGAAATGTGGTTGAAAACCTGAGTGATTTAAAGATGTGGTTGAACATGTGATTAAATCCATGGTTGAATTTTGTGGTTTTATATTGGTTGAATCCAGGAGTTAATCTGTTTTTTAATCCCGGAGTAAACTGTGGTTTAATTTCCCGGGGTTTAAAACTTGGTGAATCCAGGAGTAAATCTGTGGTTGAATCCAGGAGTCAATCTGTGGTTGAATCCTGACTGAATCGTGGCTGAATATTTGATCCACTGATGAATGGGGTGGTTGAAATCCAGATTTTAAATCCTTTGACTAAAATCTGGGGTTGAATCCATGCCTGAATATTGAGGTTGAATTCATGCGGGAATATCATTCTGCATTTTGAATCAAGAATGAATCGGTGATTAATCAAAGAGTAAAAATCCGTGAGGGAAATATATGGTTGAACCCCATGGGGTAAATATGAGTTGAATGCTTGATTGAATTTGTGGTTGAATTTTGGAGTTTGAATAATGAGTGAATATGTGGGTTGAATTCATCAGTACATATGTGGTTAAATTCATCAGTTCAATGTGGTTGAATTCATCGTCATATGGGGGTTGGATTTCATCAGCACATTTTTTAGTTGAATTCATGAGTGCATATGTGGTTAAATTCAGGAGTGAATATGTGGTTGAATCCAGGAGTGAATGATTATGTGGTTGAATCAATGACCTGAACATGTGTATGAATCCATTAGTGAATACGGGGTTGAATCAGAGCTTGAATCCTTGACTGAATCAGTGATTGATCAAGGGAAAAAAATCGCGCTAGATCAATACTTCAGTTACAAAAAACTGGCGGAGTAAAGGATTCAAGGGGTTTGATTTCCAATGGACAAGCAGTAACGGAGACAAAATTTAACAGTGATGGACAGCAGTGGCTGGACAATGCCATAGTGGTAGGAAAATTCCTTTACTCCACAGAGGAAATTTCCTCACAGGGGGAAAGGCTTTTAAACAGTCAGAGTGGTCAAGAGATGGACGGGAAAATTTGCAGTGGAAAACCCAAACCAACGCACAGACTCGGAATATTCGGGACTCACTCCAAGGCCTCCATGAAGTGAGGTGTGGTGGGGTGTGGTTGTGGTGTGGTGGGGTTTGGGGGTGTGGTGTGCGTGCGTTTCTGTGTGTGTGGTCGTTTGATTTGGTCATATTTCTTTCCTTTTCCCTTTTTTTTCAAAATGAAGAATTTATGGTTTTTTTCTTTACATTTGTCTTTGATTGTTGTGCATTGATGCAGTTTCCCTCGCATTGTTATTGCTGTTATGTTCTTTTTAATGTTCTGATAATTGATGATGATGATGATGATGATGATGATGATGATGAGGGTGGGTGATGATGATGATGATGATGATGATGGGCGACGACGGGGGGACGACGACGACGACAACAAAAGATGATGACGATGATGATGTTATGATAGGGGTGGGGGTTGGTGGTGCTGATGATTTATGATGACGACGATGATGACAGCACGATGATGATGACGATGATAATGATGGTGATTTATAATGATGATGATGGATGTTGATGATGATGATGATGATGATGATGATGATGATGATGATGATGATGACGACGACGACTGAGATGGTGAATTGCAGAGTGTTGACATGTTTTGATATGTGTTTCAGTTTTTAATATTTTTTTAATATTATGTCTTGTTGGTATTGGTCCTATGTGACAGAAAAGATGTTGGTTGTGATCGGCCCACAAAAATAGTAGCCTAAGACCCCCTTCCTTTTACTGTGTTCGTTCACATGCCCTCATCCCCACACACTACACTACAATACACTACCTACACTCACTACACTACACTACACTACACTACATACACTACACTACCACTACACCACACCACACTACACTACACTACACTACACTAACCCCTACACTAACTACATACAATACACTACACTACACTACACTACACTACGCTACACCAAAACACAACACACAAACACACAACACCACAAACCCCACACACACACACACACACACACACACACTCACACACACACACACACACACACACACACACAACCACACACACAACACCACACACACACACACACACACGCACACACACAAAAGTAACAACATTAATATGCATGCTGGAAATAAAACAACTAATAGAGACAAAAACCCAACTCGGGTAACAGTAATCTAGAACTTTGATTGATCATATCTTTTTCTCCCACAAAACAAAACATAACAGAAGTATGCGCCCCATTGTGGATGCAGTGAAACACAATTTGTGTGTTTTACTTGGTTTAAACATCGTGTTCAAAATTCCAAAGTAGGACATAAAACCATCTTTTAAAGAAAATTTAATAACTTAACGAACAAGACTTTCTTTCAGATTGATAATTCGCCATTCCAAGAATATATTAAATCAGAGACCCCAACGAAGCTTTCAGAAATTTTGGATTTCCACATTTAATTTTAGTGTATGATAGGATGCCCCCTTCATCAAAAAAAAGGTAAAGAAAAAAAAAAAAACCTCTTGGATAAAAAAAGACATAGAATCAGAAATGCGGGTTAGAGACTATTTGAAAACCCCGGTACAAAAGAAGAATTAAAACAAAGAAAAAAAAAACTCACTAAAAAAGAGATCAAAACGTGATTACTTTCAAAAACCCGTTAATCACAAAAATCCGACTCTCGCCAGGTATGG
>JASPKP010006702.1:0-10000 GCA_030674155.1 Stramonita haemastoma
GACAGACAAAAGCGGGGCGACGAAAAGACAGATAGACAGGACGGACGGAAAAAAAAGAGAAAGACGGGAAAAAAGAGTTCGGGCCAGACAAAAAAAACAGCGACGCAGACAGACCAGGACAGGACAGAAGCGGGGCAGACAGACAAGACGAAGACGGAAACAAAGCAGCCCGGACGCGGAATTTTTTTTCCCCCCTTTTTAAAAGCGTTTTTTGGGGTGAACAAAAAATTTCTGTTTTTCTTTTGGAAGTTTGTGTGTGTGTGCGGTTTGCGTGCGGCGTGCGTCGCCGTGGTGTGTGTGGGGTTGTGGTGGTGTTTGTGTGTGGGGGTGGTTTTTTTGTGGGGTTTTTGGTTGGTGTTGTGGTTGTGTGTGTTTTTAAATTAAAACCTTTTACTTTGGCCTTTGGAATAATTCATTTTTTGTCATTTTTTTTTCGCCAAAATGGGTGTTTTTTGATTTGTTTGCTTTTTTTTTTTTTTAAAAAGCGGGGTTTTTTTTGTTTATTTTTGAAACTTGTGGAGGGCGTTGGTGTTGATACTGTATCGTGCCTGTGTAAAAACCATGGGGTTGCCAAAAAAATGTTAAATTGGAAAAAAAAAAAAAACCTAAAAAAACCAAAACGTAGAAAAAAAAGTTAAAAAACCAGCCAAAAAAAGAAAAAGGAATTTTCTGGGGGTAAAAACCCCCCTTCGGGGAAAGTTTTTATTTTTTGTTCATTTAAAAATTTTTTAACCACTTTAAGTCCGGAGATTTCTCTGCGTCCAAATTCGGGCTGCTCTCCCGCAGAGAGCGCTCGCCCACAAGAGAAAAAGCCACCCACGATTTTTTTTTTCTTTTCTGTTTGCGCTGAAATTTTAAAATTTTTTTTTTTCCCCAAATCGAGTGGTTTTTTTTGCGAATTTTGCCGGGACAACTTTCTTTTGCCATGGGTTTTTTTGTGTGCACTAAATAATTTTGTGTAGCACACGGGCCTCAGTTTTTATTTTCTAATCCGAAAGACTAGCACACAGCCCCATCATTAATTTAATGGATGGGGGGGGGGGGGAAGTTTATGGCCCAAAACAGGGATCGAACAACGGACATTCGAACTGAACTTTCCGCTTTTAGGCAGGTGCTTTTGCTCAAGACCACCGATCAAACCTCTCTCTTTCTCTCTCTCTTTAAGGGGGAGGGATAAAGCCTAGTGGTCAGAACATTGCGCTCGCAATTTGACGAACCCGGGTTCGATTCCGGGGTCGAGGGAGTTTTTTCCTCTGGAGTTAACATCAGTGCTGACTCCACTACCTCCAGAAGTCCTTGGGATGAGACTATAAACCGAGGGCCCCGTGTGCTAAGCATGCAGAAACATCTTGCGCACACGTTTAAATCCTGTTCCGCTTTTCGTAAGAGTAGGTCAATTGTGTGCCGGTGGGAACAGATGAAGATTTACAAAAACTACATCACGGGGGACTGGATGTAAAAAAGCACATGAGTGCTTATCCACTATCCTCGATAAAAAAAAACTTGTTAAAAAAAAAAAATATATATAATCTCTCTCTTCTCTCTTCTCCTTCTCTTCTCTTCACTCTCTCTCTCTCTCTCCCTCTCTCTCTATTCTCTCTCTCTGTCTCTCTGTTATTAAACCGTTACCTGATTTTCCTTGGCTGCCGCTATTGTTATGCTTTTTAAGTCGCTATACCACACACACATTACAAACACACTCACTCACACACACCACAACTAGACAACCAGTAATAGTGTGTTTGTCAAGTGCCTTGCACGCCGGGACAAGCCAGGTTAGTGAGAAATCTCTCTTCTATCCCCCCCCCCCCCCCCAACACACCACCACTACCACCACCAAAGTCGATAAACCTCGCCCGATTATTGACCTCCCCCCAATAGCCACAGAATACACAAGCGGTGGTCCGGCCCATACCAGTCATGAAACTAAATAGGTAGGTGGGGGTAGTAGTGATAAGAGTGAGGTCAGCAGGCGAGGGGGGAAGGGGGGTGGGGTAGAGGGTTGAGGGGGGGGGGGTGGATGTTCGTCCGGACTTTCCATACATACAGGTCTTAAATACTAAAGGCCTTATCATAACAACAGATTTTTGTCAACAATGAGAGCAAGGCCGCTAAACACGTTGGCTTGATTTACTTGTCCGTCCCCCCCCCTCCCCTTCATTTCTCTCAACCCCTCCCTGCCTCCCTCCTCTCCCTATTTCGTTCTTCTTCTTCTTCTTTCTTTTCTTTCTTCCTTCCTGCTCTCACTCCTTTACTTTACAAGTCTGTCCCTTGTGGGGTTACAGCTGGGAAAATGACCTTGTCAGGCCCTTTTTAACTCCAAGATACACGCTACTGGAGTTGACAGGGCTACTTGTGGCCTTTAATTTTACATGCACGCACACACGAACACGCGTGCGCGCGAAACGCGTGTGTGTACATTCTTATTGCACAACAAATGTCTTTCTTGTTTTGCTATTGTTACATAAAAAAGTATTTCAATTAGTGGGAGATTATGTCAAAACAGCACGAGGCACGCACTCGCGCACACACATTACACAAACAAACTGTATTTGTTTTGTCATTTTTTACATAAGCTGATATTTCAATACTGGAAGATTGTGTACAACGCACACGCGCGCACGTGCGCACACACATACACGCACACACACGCACACACGCACACACACACACACACATACACGCACACACACACGCACGCCGCACGCACACGATTCATACATACATACATACATCAATACATACATACATACATACAACATATTACATACATACATACATACAAATAACACACACGCGCACGTGCACGCACACGCACACGCAATGCACACATACACACACACACACGGACGCAACACTCACACACACATTCACCACACACACCACACACACACACACACACAACCACACAACACACACACACACCACACACACACCACACACACACAACACCACACACATTTGCACAACAAAAGTCTATTATGTTTTGTCATTGTTATAGAAGCCATTATTCCATAACTGGAAGATTACATACTAATGACGCAGCGAAGAGTTTTTTCTTCTTCTTCTATCAATATCCCTCTAATGAATAGCAAGGGATCTGTTGTTGCTGTATTATGTTTTTCATTATCCAGAGTTAGTCAATACAGCAGGATAGTGTGTGTATGTGTGTGTGTGTGTTTGTGTGTGTGTATGTGTGTGTGGTGAATGTGTGTGTGTTTGTTTGTGTGTGTGTGGTGTGTGTGTGTGTGTGTGTTGTGTGTGTGTGTGTGTGTGTGTGTGTGTGTGTGTGTGTGTGTGTGTGTGTGTGTGTGTGTGTGTGTGTGGTGTGTATGTGTGTGTATGTGTGTGTGTGTGTGTGTGTGTGTGTGTGTGTGTGTTGTGTGTGTGTGTGGTGTGTGTGTGTGTGTGTGTGTAGAGGAGTAACAAACTAAAAGCTCATCATATGCTCAACACCAATGAAAAAATAAGTTTTTATTTATTTTACTCATTTATTTGTTTCTTTATTTATCTATTTACTTTTTTATATCGAGGATAATGGAATAAACACTCATGGGCTTTATTTTACACCCAGCCCCAGTGTGTATGCAGTTTTGTAATTTTTGTCAGTCCGGCACACCAAATGGCCTACTCTGTCCAAAAGCGAAACAAGTTTTAACGCATACGCAAGATGTCACATGGGGCATCGGTCCGAAGGATGTTTGAGGAGAGTGGAATCTGTACTGATGTCAACTCCAGGGGAAAAATCCCCTTGAAAGAGATTCGAACCGGGGTCGTCAGATTGCAAGCACAATGTTCTAACCATTAGGCTATCCCGTCTTACCTTTACATTAATTAGGCAGCTGGGTAGGCATCTACATAGGGGACGGGATAGCTCAGTGGTCAGAGCACACTCGCTTTCCCCCAGCCAAGGTTAAGCAGCATCGAGCGTGGTTACCAACTGAATGGGTGACCGTTTGCGCGTCTTGGCTTCAGTACAGTCCCCCAGTTCACCCAGCTGTAAATGGACACCCGCCCTCTTTAGGGCCAGGGAAGTTGTAAAGCAGCGAGGGGGAGATGGGCGCCGCCCTCAATATGCTGGCCCCTAGAGAAGCTGCGGTCTCTGATCCCTCGCTCCCCTACGACCACATAGGTTATGGGACACCTTTACCTTTGCATCAATTTGTTCAAACTTTAAAAGCGGATTATTGTTTTTTTTATGAAACACCTTTGACAACATGTATTATACAAGTTTAAATAATGTATGTATGTATGTATGTATGTATGTATGTATGTATGTATGTATGTATGTATGTATGTATGTATGTATGTATGTATGTATGTATGTATGTATATATAATATATATATACCATGTATACACATATATACATAGATATTTATTATATGTATGTATGGATGCATACATAATATCTCTATCTAACCCCATAATTATATCACACAGCACACACACACACACACCACACACACACACACACACACACACACCACACAACAGATACATACATACATACATACATACATACATACATACATATTAACCAGATAATCTTCCTAGCTACCAATAAAGTAGCACATACAGACAAGGTCAAGATAGAACAGTACAGAACAAAAAGAGAGAGAGAGAGGAGAGAGACTGAATGAGGGGAAGAGGGAGGGAGGTGAGGGAGGTGTGGGGTAGCCTAGCCTAGGCCTAACCCCAAACACACATCGTCTGACCCAGCAGATTGGGGCGCGTGGGAAGGGGGGGAAGGGGGGAAGGGGAGGGTGTAGTGAGGGTGAGGGTGAGAGTGGCGGTGTCTGTTCAAGCTTGTTGATCAAAACAAGTTGTTGTGATAAAGGCGTTAGTCAACTCCACAGGGAGTCCTGGCCTTATAGGGCCAAGTGTAGAGGTGTTCATTGGGGCTGTACTGGCTGTGTCCCTAAATGGTTGTTGTCCTTAAGTGGATACGCTCTCAAACTGAAGGAGATAAGACAACTAACTTAATTCTCCATTATGTGTGTGTCTGCAAGTGTGTTTTTTTTCTGTGGAAAGTTACTTTTTTCCATTTCTTCGCTGAATAATGATGATGGTGATGATGATGATGATGATGATGATGATGATGATGATAATAATAATAATAATAATAATAATAATAATAATAATTTAAATAAAAAATAAATAATGATGATGATGATGATGATGATGATAACAATGATGATAATAATGTAAAGCAAACGATCCAAAGTGCTGGCATTCAAATCATTTACATGCATGCAATCATCCAGAAAAGATACGAATAACACTTACACATACACACACAACACACACACACACACACACACACACACACACACACACACACACACACACTTCAAATTACAAAACAGCAATAACAGCATCAGTCCCTTGACCAAGAAGAAGGTTGTAGGAGTGGGGTGGGGTGGGGGTGAGGGGGGGGAATACAGAATGCCCTAGTCAATCATTTCACTCCAGGCTGATCTGTCAGCAGTCTTTGGCAGCAACAACGCCATGTCATGGCCAGTCGTTAAATCCTGTTCCGCTTTTTCGTAAGAGTAGGCCATCATGTGCCGGTGGGAACAGATGATATTTGCAAAAAACTGCATACAGGTACATATGGGGACTGGATGTAAAAAAGCACAAGAGTGCTTATCCCATTATCCTTGACATAAAAGAATAATGAATAATAAAAAGTCCAGTCTTTGATAGTTCTGCATCCAGTTCTTCATCTGTCACTCCCTGCCTCTTCTCCCTCCTTCTCACATCCTTCGGATAAGACTATAAACCGAGGTCCCGTGTGCGAACGCATGGTAGAACATCTTGCGCACATGTTAAAACCTGTTCCACTTTTCAGAAAAGTAGCCCATTATGTGCCGGTGGGAACCGACAACAACAATTTTACAAAACTGCATACACATGGGGACTGGATGTAAAATAAAAAAAAAGGACGTGAATGGTTATTTCATTATCCTCGATATAAAAAGAATACAATAAAAGCAAATAAAAGTGTCCCCTGCAAGATAGTCTTGGCAAGAGAGTTATCAAACGGAACTGTGACCAAACCACGCCAGCTTCCTCCTCTTTACAACGATAGCCAGAAGAGGGTTTTTCTGACCCAGCTTTCGTGATTATCTCTTGCCACACTGACTCGTTGCTTCTGTGGTCCTGCCAGGAAATGTATAGAAGCCTTCTAGTCGCTTTTGTTTCCAAAATTTGGATTTTCTTTTTCCAGTTCTGTCAGCAAGGTCAGGTTTTTAACACCCATACAGCAGTAAAGAAACGACGAGCGATCTGAACAACTTCAGCTTTGCTACTGGGGAAGCTGGTCTCCTTACGAGACAAAAAAGGTGAAGGTGTCCCATAACCTATGCAGTCGTAGGGGAACGAGGCATCACAGACCTCAGCTTCTCATGGGGCCAGCATATTGAGGGCAGTGCCCATCTCCTCTCCTTCGCTGCTTTAACTTCCCTAGCTGACCCTAAATAGGGCAGGTACCCATTTACAGCTGGGTGAACTGGGAGGGGGGGGGGACTGTACTGACGCCAAGGCGCGCAGTCATCAATCCAACAGGTAACCACGCTCGATGCTGCTTAACCTTAGCTCGGGGAAAGCGAGTGCTCTGACGACTGAGTTATCCCATCCCCTAAGACGTCCCCTTACGAGACAAACATTCCAAAATGACGATCCTTCATATATTTGCGAGCTTGTGCTGCCAATCGGCTAAAACGACAGGTTTTCTTGGTAAAGTTAGGGAGTGCTCGTTTCATGCTCGCAGTGTCAAGTGAGTTTTTGTTATCTTTCAAATGTCTTTTTATATCGCCATCACTCTGAGTCACACTTCCATGGGTGTTGATATACAATAAAACCATGTCCTGAGCAGTTTAATATCCCTTCGATAAGGGAGAGACCCCCTCTTTTCCTGTACATTGCACTGAGCACATTACAATTTGTACACTTCTGTAACCCAGTTGTGGGGGATATGTAGGGAAGGGTTAGGAGATGGCTGGTTGCCCTATAGCGGACAACTCGTAGGGAGAAAGGTTGAAAATAATTCCTAGTTTGTACTGGGTTCGCGCAGTTTTGAACACCTGAACCCGGTTAACGACAAGAACACCATTTAAGGACACCATAGTTTGTGACGGACTAGCAGGGCCACCCGCCATTACTGTATTGCCTGATAGCTCCCCCACAGGTCAATAATCGGCCAGCTTTAAACCACTGCTGTTACCGCTACTGGGAAAGAAAGCTCTTTTTTTTCTCTCCACACTCACACACACACACACACACTCCACACAACAGCGACAGTAGTTAATAGTCGCAGGGGAAGTCTTTGAATTAGATTGAACTGAATACCACTTTCATTCACGGCAGATTTCTCAGTTCGGGTTGCTCTCTCTCTCTCTCTCTCTCCTCTCTCTCTCTCTCTCTCTCTCTCTCTCTCTTCTCTCTCTCTCTAGGGGAGATCGCATCGCTCACCACAAGAGCAGTTCCATCACCCACATTTTTTGCTAGTTTTCTTTGCAAGTGTATTCATTTATTTCCCTACCAGTGTGGCTTTTTTCATAAACCGAATTTTTGCAAGTGATAACTCTCTTCTTGCTGTGATTTTTTTCACAAGATCAAAAGAACTTGCAAAAACAATACTGCACTGACTGTCCAAGGAGGAAGAAAAAGAGGCAGACCAAGGAAGAGATGGGAGGACAACATCAGCGAATGGACAGGCCTAGAACTCGACATAACTTTGAGAAAGGCAGAACAGAGAGAGAGGAATGGAGGGAACTGGTTGTCAAGTCTTCAGGGGTGCCCCCACCGCCACCAGACAAAGGGACAAATACAGAGAGAGAGAGAGAGAGAGAGAGAGAGAGAGAGAGAGGAGAGAGAGAGAGAGAGAGAGAGAGAGAGGAGAGAGAGAGAAGAGACAGAGAGAGAGAGAGAGAGAGAGTGTGTGTGTGTGTGTGTGTGTGTGTGTGTGTGTGTGTGTGTGTGTGTGTGTGTGTGTGTGTGTGTGTGTGTGTGTGTTACACACAAGACATCGGTTTATCGTCTCATCTAAAAGACTAGCACGTAGACCACCAATCAAGGTCTAGTGGATGAGGCCCAAGCGGGGATTGAACCTTACTTTTTGCTTTCTAGGGATATGCGTTATCTCTAAACCACCGATCCACTTTATCACAACCACAGATAAGGGGAGGGGAGAGGAGAGGGGAGAGAGAGAGGAGGAGAAGAGAAGAGAGAGAGAGAGAGAGAGAGAGAGAGAGAGAGAGAGAGAGGAGAGAGAGAGAGAGAGAGAGAGAGAGAGAGAGAGAGAGGAACACAAAATGCATCCGGGGCGCAGGTTTTGAAAGCAATTGGTTCATATTGGAGAGAGAGAGAGAGAGAGAGGAGAGAGAGAGAGAGAGAGGAGAGAGAGAGAGAGAGGAGAGAGAGAGAGAGAGAGAGAGAGAGAGAGAGAGAGAGAGAGAGAGAGAGAGAGAGAGAGAGAGAGGAGAGAGAGAGAGAGAGGAACACAAAATGCATCCGGGGCGCAGGTTTTGAAAAGCAATTGGTTCATATTGGAGATATTGTGACAAAGAGGAGAGGACTACATTTTTGGGGGTTTTTTTTATGAGAGAGTGACCTTGAGTGTGGAGAGAGAGAGACAGACAGAAAAACAGACAGACAGACTGACACACACACACATACAGACACACAGACAAATAGACACACAGACAGAGACAGATACATGAAGAAAAACACTGAGACAGACTGACAGAGGGACACATAGACACAGACAGACAAAGACAGAGAAAGAAGGGTGGAGGGGGCGGAGGTAGAAGATCGTCATAGCTTCTTGTAGAGGGTAAGGTAAAGGTTAAGGTGTCCCATAACCCTAGTATGTGGTCAGAGGGGGAGCGCATGGCACCAGAGACCTCAGCTTCTCTAGGGGCCAGCATATTGAGGGCGGCGCCCATCTCCTCTACCTCGCTGCTTTCTTTACCTTCCCTGACCCTAATGAGGGCAGGTACCCATATACAGCTGGGGGAACTGTACTGAACCCAAGGTGCGCAAACGGCCATCCATCCACTTCGTAACCACGCTCGATGCTGCTTAACCTTAGCTTGGGGGAAGCGAGTGCTCTGACCACTAGGCCTAAGCTATCCCGTCCTTGTAGAGATCAGCACAAAAAGGGATAAGGTGGTGTGTCCCCACCACACAGGGAGGTAGTCCTACACTCATATCTATAGCTGCTACAATGTAAGTGACAGGGCCGGCCAGTCATTTCTGTATTGCTCCCATACCTCCCACAAAGGTTGGCTGGCTGACTGGTTGGTTGGTTGGTTGGTTAACTTTGATTTGTTCAAGCGCTTTGATTTGTTTTTACAAGATATAGCGTTATATAAGTTCCATGTATTATTATTATTATTATTATCATTATTATTATTATTATTATTATTATTATTATTATTATTATTATTATTATTATTAACTGGCTGGTTGGTTGGTTGGTTGGTTTGGTTGGTTGGCTGGATTATATTGTACCAAAGTCCCAGCGGAGGTACCCGATTGTGGTGCTATACTATGCACCAAACAGCCAACCAATCCAATCTAACTGCAGACAGGAAAAGAAAAAAAACAACGATGGGTGAGGCACTGCTCTTGTGACGAGGCGCTCTCCCTTGGGAGAGCAGTCCGAATTTCACGCAGAGAAATCTGCTGTGACTTACAGTAGTATACAATACAATACAAAAGGACGGGGAGGGACGGAAGGGGGGGGGGGGGGGGTGCAAAATAAAGAATACAAGTTCCATGGCTACCAACTACCACCATATCTACGATCACTACTACCACCAGAGTATTAGGCATCTTCAACAGCAGTAACAACAGCAGAAGCAGCAACAGAAGCAGCAACAGAAGCAGCAACAGAAGCAGCCACCAGCATCAGGAAGAACAATAGCAACTGCAACAATGAACAACTAACATCGTAGATTAGAATAACTTGAAGTATTATGTTGAGATATATA
>JASPKP010000670.1:0-2500 GCA_030674155.1 Stramonita haemastoma
TTTTTTCAACCCCTTGTCATTGGTTCATTAAAAATTTTAAAATGTATTACCTTTCCCCCTTCCCTTCCCTCTTTCTTAAATTTATCCTATTTCACTTTTTTCTTCATTTTATTGTTTATTAATTTTAAATTTTTTGGGTTAATGTCGTGAACATTTACTAAGTGTTTCTGTTTTTGGGCTTTTTTTTTTGGGCAGGCCTTTTCACCATGCCGAATGTTTTTTCTTGTCCCAAAATTTCCCTCCAAGGTTGTTCTAGCTCACACTGCTTTTTTTTTTGATTGGTGGGTGGAATTGGGTGTGTGTGTGTGTTGTGTGTGTGTGTGGTGTGTGTGTTGTGTGTTTAAAATGTTTTCTGTGTGTTTTTGTGTGTGTTTTGTGTGTGTGTTTGTGTGTGTGTGGTTGTGTGGGTGTGTGTTTGTGTTATTTTTGGCCCCCGGGTGTGTTAAAAAGACTGTATAATTTTTTTTTAGCAATGAGTGAATAAAAAATGAACAATTACTCCCTTTTTTTTGAAAAACTCTTTATAAAGATCATTTTTGTATCAGTGTATGTATTTTAAATTTTGAATAAATTGCAAGCAAAAATGGGGACACTTTGTTCTTAATTTCTATGATAAATTGATAGTGCGAATGAATTTGCAGAATTTTTTGAATAGAAAAGACTGTTACATGTTTTTTTTTGTTTTCACAAGGTTTTTTTCATGTCAAAGCATTCTATCAGCCAAGAGGGCATCTTGAATTACCCAAATTTGCAACTTATAAAAAATTTTATCATTTGAGCAGCACCCAGCGGATTTAGATTGACCAAGTTTAACATTTTGCGTAGCATTAACATTAAAAAATGGTTTTACTGAAAGTCAGAGTAAAGATGAAGTTATGTTGACAATATCTTTTCTCTCTTTCAACAGGGGGAACACGCTTTCATTTCCGGGAAATTTTCAGGCTTTTGGAAAGCAAAAAAAAACCCAATCAGGTAAAAAAGTTTTAATACAAATTATGAAACAAAAAAAAAGGGGGGGTGGGTGGGGGGGTGGATAGCCTGTTTTTTGGCATTGACGATTTTTTGGGGGGGCTGGTTTTTAAAGCCACCACCAAGCCACCCATTTGAGGGGGATTTTTTCCCTGGAGTTAAATATTATCAAATCTATTCCTGAAATTAGTTCTTCAGATTATTGCTTTTTAATTTGGGTCTGTTCCAAGTGCCAACACATGAAAAATCTTGCAATCATGAAATATCTCTTTTTTTTTCCCCCCCCCCCCCCCCCCCCCCCCCCCCCCCCCCCCCCCCCCCCCCCCCCCCCCCCCCCCCCCCCCCCCCCCCCCCCCCCCCCCCTGTAGGCCTTCAAATTGGGAAATGCCATTTGGGGTTTTTGGAAATGACAAAATTTTTTTTAAACCATTTTTAACTTTGTCATGTTTTTTTATTTCCCCCCAAAAGGGGAAGTACAAATTATTGTGGGGCTTTAATTTCAAAATAGCTTTTTCTCACCAGAACCTTGGGGTTCTAAAAAAAAAACAAAAAGGGGTAAAAAATCAAAAAAAGGGATTTTAGTTAGGAAATGGAAATGCAACTGGTAGGGAAAAATAAAAAAATTTACCCTTTTGGTTCCATTTTTATTTAAAGGGAAAAAGAGGGGGGTTGGGGTTGGAAAAAAAATGGGGGGGTTAATATGAGGGGTTTTTCCCCAAAAGGGTTAAAAATTATGTTTTAAAAGTGGGTAATTTTGGATTTTATCTTTTTGCTTTTCAGTTTTGTATCATTAAAAATTTTTTTTTTAAAAAAATTTTCAATTTTTTTTTGACTTTTTGCAGGAGGGGGATTGGGGCCCTTTTTAAATTTTTAAGGGGGGGGGAGGGACAGGGGAAAAATGGAATGGGGTTTTTCGTTTAAACGTTGATTTTTTAAAAATTTCCCCCCAAAAAAAAAAAAAAAAAAAAAAAAAAAATAAAAAAAAAACCAAAAAAAAATAAAAAAAAAAAAAAAAAAACCCCCCCCAAAAAAAAAAAAAGCCCCAAAACCCAAAAAACCCCTTTTCCCCCAAATTTCCCTTTTTTTTTCCCCCTTTTTTCCCCTTAAACCCCCCCACCCCCTCCATCTCTTTTCCCCCCCCCTTAACCCCCCCTTTTTTTCAAATTAAAATTTTTAATATATTTACAACACGTAAAAAAAAAAATTTACGAAAAAACCCCCCTTCCTTTATATATTTTTTTTTTAGGTTTTCTCGGGAAAAAAATAACCAAAAAAGTTTCCCAAATAAAACATAGTGTACAATGTTCACTAAAAGCAACTGAGTGTGAGATTTAAAAAGTAAAAGCAAAAAGAAGAAGGAAGGGCTTTTTTTAAATGTCTGTAAGTCGCCTTGTACCTTGTCGCTGCTCAGATTGGATTCCCCTTCCTGAAATTTGGGTTTGTTTTGTTCTTGCAACCAGGAAGTCTTTCAGTATTTATAGTCACGATTTCCTGATAACATCCAAAAAAATTTTACAGAAAAAAAGGTTGC
>JASPKP010000670.1:15000-22500 GCA_030674155.1 Stramonita haemastoma
CAAAGTAAGACATGGAAAAAACAATATGGGTTATCTAGCATGTATGTTAAAGCCATTAAAATTGCAACCAGTTCAGCTGTAAATACTGACAGATTTACACCTATAAAATATGATTTTTCTACTTTGAGTGCTGGTATAACAAAAGCTGAACCAGCTTGGTGATTATTCAGAAGTGAACCATCAGTGTACACTTTAAGATAACTACAGTAGTTGTCATGAATATATGATCTAACAGTGGCTGCCAAAACATTAGGATTTTCAGCTTTCTTCATGTCTGTGTAATTGATATCAAAATATGCCTGATTCATTTCCCAAGAGGGGCAAGGTGGAACCATTTTCTGTGAATCTACATGCATGAATATGTGTTTAGGGGTAAGTGTGCACCCTGCATGTACAGCAATGTATATTTCAGTTTTCTGCATGGTAACAAGGAAAACATCACTACACATAAATAGAAACTTTGAAATACATAACAGTTTCATGGCTATCTTAGTTGTAAATTCAAAGGCCTTTTTTTGGTTGCTTTTTTCATATTCTTTTAAAAAATCTATTCCAGGTTGGTTTTGTAGTTGTTGAATTATCCTAATCGATCATGATAAAGATGAACAGTTCTTGAAGGGGAAAGTTACAGGTGAAAAAAAAAAGATAAAGGAAAAAAGTGTAGGATTGAAGAAAAAAAATTGGATGTAAAAACCTGCCACCAATCTTTTTTTTTTTCTTTTATATTGAGGATAATGAAATAAGCACTCAGGTGCTTTTTTACATCCAGTCCCCATGTGTATGCAGTTTTTGTGAATTTTTTCATCTGTTCCCTTCGGCACACAATGGCCTACTCTTACGAAAAGTGGAACAGGATTTAAGTGTGCGCAATATGTTCTGTGTGCGTTCGCACACGGGGCCTCGGTTTATAGTCTCATCCAAAGGACTTTTGTGGAGAGTGGAATCAGCACTGATGTTGAACTCCAGGAGAAAAATCCTCTTGAAACGGGAATCAAATCGCGAGCGCAATGTTCTGACCACTAGGCTATCCCGCCCCCCCCTTGATGTTATGTCCTGTTGCTCAGTGCTCATCTATAACCATGGTTTCAGACGGCTGATCAAGAAGGTGGAGGTGATACCGCCGGAGCGACTACGAACCATGGGGGACATGATCCGTGCGGAGGAGAGCAAGGAGGTGGGGCCCTGCGGGGGATTCACCTCACAGTACTGGTGCACCTGCGACTACCACGGCCAACCCTTCAGGGAGGACGTGGCCTGGGTGAGTGAGGGAGGGAGTGGGTGGGGGTGGGAGGGTGTGGGTGAGGGAGGGAGTGGGTGAGGGAGGGAGTGGGTGAGGGAGAGAGGGAGTGGGTGGATGAGTAAGATGGGTGATTGGGTGGGTGAGGGAGTGGGTGAGGGAGGGAGCGTGGGTGGGTGGGTGAGGGAGGGAGCGAGCGTGTGGGTGAGTGGATGGGTGAGTGAGGTGGGGCCCTGTGGGGGATTCACCTCACAGTACTGGTGCACCTGTGACTACCACGGCCAGCCCTTCAGAGATGACGTGGCCTGGGTGAGTGAGTGGGTGGGTGGGTGATAGAGTGGGTGAGGGAGGGAGTGGGTGGGTGAGGGAGGGAGTGGGTGGGTGGGTGAGGGAGGGAGTGGGTGGGTGGGGGAGGGAGAAAGGGAGGGAGTGGGTGGGTGGGTGAGGGAGTGAGGGAGTGAGTGGGTGAGTAAGTTTGATTGATTGATTGATTGATTGATTTATTCTTTTATATCGAGGATAGTGGGATAAGCACTCATGTGCTTTTTTACAACCAGTCCCCGTGTGTATGCAGTTTTGTAAATGTCATCTGTTCCCACCGGCACATGATGGCCTACTCTTACGAAAAGCGGAACAGGATTTTATGTGTGCGCAAGATGTTCTGCATGTGTTCGCACATGTGGCCTCAGTTTAAAGTCTCATCTGAAGGACTTTTGGGGAGAGTGGAGTCAGCACTTATGTTAACTCCAGGAGAAAAATCTCGACCAGACTCTAAACCAAGTCGTCAAATTGCCAGCGCAATGTTTTGACCACTAGGCTATCCGTCCCTGTGAGTGAGTGAGTGGGTGAGTGAGTTGGTAAGTGAGTGAGTGAGTGAGTGAGTGAAACATTGGGGAGACTGACTGAGGCCAAAAATGGTGGCGTCATATATCGCACTGTATGATATAAGAAAATTACCATCATTATGTCTGCAGTGTTTTCTGAGACCTCATTTCTCATTCTTCCAGGTCTTTTCTCAAAAGTGTGACGTCATATACTGCACCACACCCTATCAGAGAATTGCAGTCATGATCTATGCATTTTTCTTTCTAGTAGATCCTCTGTTTCTTATTCTTCCTGGTCTTTTATCCAAATTTGGGGCGTCATGTATTGACCTATATCGTATCAGAGAATAGCAGTTATGATGTCAGCAGAGCTTTCTGAGAACTTCTGATAGGGAAACAAATGCATTTGCATGCAGGAAAAAGAAAAAAAAAAATGGGTAGGCGCTGCACATGTGGCGACGCGCTCTCCCCGGGGAGAGCAGCCCGAATTTCACACAGAGAAATCTGCTGTGACATAAAGTGGTATAAAATACAAAAATACAAAAAAAATTTCACTCTTCCTTGCCTTTTTTCTCTTGACGTATGTCTTGCTGATCTTTTTTTTCTTTTATATGTCTATGATTGATGTTACAGCATGTTTTTGAAATATTGTTTTTATAGAAGAAAAATTACAGTGCTGTAAACCTAGAGAGGGATCGGCTTTGTCAGATTCAGTTTGCTTGAGACACATTGTTTTGTTGTTTCAGTGTGGTATTCTTCTGACCCCTCATGGAGTCAAGTCAAGTCAAGTCAAGTCAAAGCCAAAAATACTTAAATCATCCCATGAAGGGCTCATAATTGATAGGAATCCTAATCCTACGGGATATTCTAGTGGTCAGAACATTGCGCTCGCAGTTTGAAGACCCGGGTTCGATTCCCGGTCGAGGGGATTTTTCCTCTGAAGTTAACATCAGTGCTGACTCTACTTCCCCCAAAAGTCTTTTGGATGTGACTAAAAACCGAGGCCCCGTGTGCAAACGCATGCAGAACATCTTGCGTACATGTTAAATCCTGTTCCGCTTTTCGCAAGAGTAGGCCATCTTGTGCCTGTGGGAACAGATGACATTTATAAAACTGCATACACACGGGGACTGGATGTGAAAAAAGCAAATGATTGCTTATTCCATAATCCTTGATATTAAAGAATAAATAAATAAATAAATGAATAAAATAAATCATGAAAAGACACAAGAAAGTTACATTTCATATTTGTTTATATATTCCAAGATAACTTCAGATAAAGAGATCCCCTCTTGCCAGTGTATTGCAGCTGTTCCTATCAAATATTAGCTCAGTTGTGGTGGTTCTGTTCATAACTTGAATTTGAAACATGGTTCTTTTTCTTCCTGCTGTTTCTTTATTTAAATTGGCTACTAGTGTTACATATGTGACGTAGGTGTAAATGTTACATGGTTGTAATTGGGGAAAAAACTTCTTTTCATAATGGAGTGTCCTAGATTTGAAGATCTTTGAAACCAATTTGTTCCATGAAAGTGTTATAGAATGAGGTCACTTTAATTTTTTTTTTGTAATTTTTTTTATAAGTAGGGAGTACAGCATGTTTAGATTTAGATTATGTGAAACTTGGGAAGGCTGTGAAATGATTTTGTTGTCTAAATCAAATGATTGTCCATCCCTAAAGTTGGAATGCGGCTACCTAAGTAGTGGGTAAAAACAGTCGCATAAACAAAATCTTGCTATCTGGGAACCTTGGGGTTCTGGCTGAGGATCAAGAGGGAAAAAAATGGTTGTCCAAGATGAATTTCAGTGTGTTGATACTTTTTTTTTAGATGGTTACTTTACATCTTATATACTCCAAAAGGGGTCAGAGGATAAAATTTCTTGATGCGTGTGTGAGTGTGTGTGTGTGTGTGTGTGTGTGTGTGTGTGTGAGTGTGTGTGTGTGTGTGTGTGTGTGTGTGGTGCGTGCGTGTGTGTGTGTGTGTGTGTGCATGCGTGCATGCATGCGTGCGTGCGTGCATGTGTGTGCTTGCAAGTCTATTTTATTTGTATGTTGACTTTATATATTAACGTATGATAAGTAGTTTAAAGGGCTTTTTTGGGGAAAAAAGCAGGCATTTAACACATCCTTACATTGGTGACATTTTCCTTGTTTTCTTCTCTACCAGGATGTGGATACAATTTACCTGTCCCAGGACTCCAGGGAACTGTGTCTGCGAGACTTTGATCACCTGAGTGCAAAGTGAGGGATGAAAGGGTTTATGTGTTTTCTCTCTGTTCATCTCTACTGTGTTGTTGTTTGCTTATATCTTAGTGTGTGTTAGTTTCTGTTGCTTCAAAGGTGTTATCAGAATGAATCACCGACATGCTTGGCTTAGAAATAAGAGTGGAAGATCATCATCATTATCATCATCATCATCATCATCATCATCATCATCATCATCATCATCGTTGTTGTTGTTGTCATCATTATCATAAGCATTTTTATTATTGAATTAAGAATGATTGGTGGAAAAAGAAAAAAACTAAAAGTCAAACAAAGACAATTGCAGTGAATTGAGGATAGAAGAGAAAAGAGAGAGAGAGGGATGGTGGTAAAAAGTCACAAGGTTACAAACATTGAATTCAAAACATAATACATATATATAGGTTGCTATATACATATGCGAATACAGTGTGCAGTGTACAGTTTACGTCTTGTCTTGTGTGAGGTAACACAGACAAGCAGAATCATGGTACAATACTGAATCATATCAAATTATCACTGATGTGTCCTTGTACCATGTTGAATCTTTTTTTCTTTTTTTTTTTTTCTTTTTTTTTAAACATTTTTTAAATTTTCAAATAATGTACAAAACCCAGTATAATGTAAGCATCAATCCACAAATGGTTCATATCAAAGTTTGTGAAGAACAAAAATTAAGAAGGATAAGATTACAAACTGATACACAACCTACTAGCATATGTTTTAGATAGTGTATGAACTTGAATGGTCATACATACATATACAATCATGTACATGCATGCATTCAAACAAAAGTACCCAAGCATATAAACATATTAAAGCATACATATCCCTACATATACCTAACCTCCAAATGCAAAACTGACATAACAATGTTTAAAGACAAAACTAACAATAACAACAACAAGCAAAAAACAGACAAACAAACAAAACACAAACAAACAAAAAGCACCACCACCAACAACAAACAACAACAGCAACAACAACAGCACACAAGACATAAACAAAAAACAACAAACAAACAAACAAACCACACACACACACCACCACGATTAAATTGCTCAGCTAAATAAACAGATTTTACCTTTCAGACCGACTCATCCAGCAGTAATACAGTTTGCTCTAATCTAACAGAGGTAGATATGTACACCATTGTGCAGCGAAACTAAAAAAAGACATTTCCATAGATGCAACACATTTTTCAACCTCATATCTTGATTTTAGTTGTCGCGTAAATATTTCAAACGAAGGCCAATTCTTTTGGCATCTGCATTTATAAATGTGAAATTTGGCGAGCAGCAGTATTACATCAAAAATCTTGTCAGATTTAAAGTTGCTACTGCATCCAAAAAGAACAATGCTCTCGTTGAGCAGCAGATTCACAGCGTTACATTTTCTATTAATATTATTTTGGAATTCTTGCCAGAAATCGTTTACAATAGGACAGTACCAAAAAATATGTTGAATGCTTTCTTTTTCCATATGACAAAAGGAACAATTAATTGATTCTTCAATACCCATGCTTTGTAAAATGACATTTGTTGCTATTATTCTGTGTACAATTCTTATCTGAAACCACTTTAGTCTTACATCTTGAATTTGCCTAATTTTTCTAAATACTTGTGACCATACAACATTTTGATGCAATCTTTCATTCCACTTCATACTATAAGCTGGGTCAGTAGTGTTTTTAGTCAGTAGCTCGTAGTACAGCATCGCTCCCCTTGGCACAGAGCAGATTACAGTCATTAATTTGTTCCTTTCATTTTCATCAGAGCACATAATTTCTAATCCCAGTTCCCTTGAATATTTTCTCAGTGCGCAAACACAGCCATTATATGTAACAAAATCTGATATAGTTCCATACTTTGTAACAAAACATTGAAAACTAAGCAAGTTACCAGCATCATCAAGTAGATGTCTAACACATGAAATATTCTTGTCAATCCAGTTTTTGTTATAGAAAGTTTTACTACCAATTTTCAAATTGGGGTTATAAAACAAAGGCTCAGAACACAGCTCTTCTGTGGTTTCCACTTTAACTGCACTGCCTAATTCCCTGTATGCTTTAAATACATCTTTCCAAAATTTGTTTAATCTGTTGCTGCCGGGCAAATCGGATCCCAATTTGTTAATAATTTCGGCCTTAGGATAAAGTGAGCACAGTATCTGTTTCCAGCTGTGATCACTGCAACTCACTTTACGGATCCAGGTTAATTTTAGCGCGTTAATATGTTGTCGTACATTTGGTATTCCAATCCCACCATGTGTTATGCTTCTTACTGACGTTTTTCTATTGATTCTATCTGTTTTCTTACCCCATACAAACTTAAAAACAAATTTTTGAAGTTCATTAATTAACTGATCTGGGGGGTTTGGCAACAGAATCCATAAATGAATTATTTTTGATAAAATAAGTGATTTTAGAACTGCTACCCTGCCAAGCGGAGTTATTTGTCTTTTTAGCCAAGTCCTATATAATGCCCTAATTTCTGAAAACTTTTCCTCCATGTTTATTATCTCACACTTCTCCAGATCGTTAGTAAACCATATACCTAATATCTTAAATTTTGAAGGGTTCCACTGAACACTGAGATGTGGCATAAATTTAACTGGCGAATTCCGTTTACTTCCTAACCATATGGCATTTGTTTTCTCAGCATTTAACTTTAGTCCAGACACATTACCAAACTTTTCAATAACACCAAAACATTCCTCAAATGACTTTTTATCCCCTTCTAGCAATATATTTGTATCGTCTGCATATTGTGATATCTTATTTTCTGTGTTGTTTATCTTAATTCCTTTAACATTCTTATTCTGTCTTATCATATTAGCTAGAATTTCTACACAGATAACAAAAAGATAAGGAGATATGGGGTCACCCTGACGACATCCTCTCTCAATCGGGAACCAGCTAGCCAAACCACCATTTACTGAGACAGACGACTTTATCTGAGTATAAAAAGTACGAACCCACTGGCAGAAGCTTGGGCCAAAGCCAAAGGCATGTAGTACCCTAAACAAAAAGTCTAAATCCACAGTGTCAAAAGCTTTCTCAAAATCCAGGCATAAAAGTAAACCTGGTTTCTTTGACACAAGTAGATAATCAATTAAGTCATATATAAGACGAATATTGTCTCCCAAATACCTGTTTGCTATAAAACCAGTCTGGTCGTTATTAATAATAGATG
>JASPKP010000670.1:27500-39001 GCA_030674155.1 Stramonita haemastoma
TATCAAACTTCCCCCATCTGAAAAAATCAACATTAATAAATAACACAATACATGAAATTACTTCATTCCTTAACACAAATAAACAAGCTTGTGCATGTTTAAGTACAAAAATATACACAAAAAGTGCCACATGGGCAAATACCACTGCAGAATGGCCATCATGTGCCCATCCCAGTGTCTAAGTATCACTACCTGGTCAAAAACTCCTGGCAGGAGAGTGGACTGGAAAGGCAGAAATAAGCACAAGAAATTATAAAAAGATAAGGAGAAATACAGAAAAAGGAGAGATAGAGAAGCCGAAACGTCTAGTCCAGAATTTCCGGACGGTGGGGATGCCATTTTATGGTCTATGCAGAAAGAGCCCTCGGCATCCCCAAGGCACTCACACACACACACACACACACACACACACACACACACACAACACACACACCACACACACACACACACACACACACACACACACACATCACTCACTCACACACACACACACACATACACACACACATACTATTTCTCTCTCTTCCTCTCTCTCTCCCTCCCCCCTCCAAACACACAAACACACACACTCTCTCTCTCTCTCCTCCCTCCCCCCCCCCTCTCCCCCCCCCCTCCACCTCTCTCAAACACACTCACACACGCCGCGCAAGCGCGCACACATACACACACGCACACACAAACGCAACCACACGCACGCACACGCACTCCACACACGCGCACACACACGCGCACGCACTCCACAACACACACACACACACACACACACACACACACACACACACACACACACACACACACACATTCTCTCTCTCTCTCTCTCTCTCCTCCCTCCCTCCCTCCCTCCCTCCCTCCACCCCCCCACTCTCCCACCCCCCCTCCACCTCTCTCAAACACACACTCACACACGCACGCGCGCGCGCACACACATACACACACGCACACACACACAGACACAACCACACGCGCGCACACGCACTCCCCACACGCACACACGCGCACGCACTCCACACACACATGCACACACACACACAAGCGCGTATGCGCTCAAATACAGGACAACACTACCCTGCCCGCGTACAGATATAACCATACACGCTCTCATGCACGTGCGTTCGCACGCATGTACGCTCGCTCGCTCGCTCGCACACAACACACCACACACACACACACACACACACACAACACACACACACACACACACGCACACTCACATACACCCACACACAAACACACACTCAAACACACACACACAACACCAACACAACACACACCACACACAAACACAACACACACACACACACACAACACAGCACCACGACGCACGCACGCACGCACACACACACACAACACACACAACACACACACACACACACACACACACACACACACACACAAGCGCGCATGCGCTCAAATACAGGACAACGCTATCCTGCCCGCTACAGATATACCATACGCGCTCTCATGCACGTGCGTGCGCACGCACGCACGCTCGCACGCACACACACACACGCACACTCACATACACGCACACACAAACACACACTCAAACACACACACTCACGCACGCACAGACATACCACACCCACCCACCTACCCACCCACCCGCACACACACACACCACACCCACCCCACACACACACACACACACACACACACACACACACACACACACACACACACACACACACACACACACACACACACACACACACACACACACATACTCACACACACACTTACTCACACATGCGGTGATTCAACAGCAGCCAGCATCAATCCAAAGGTTGTGATACAGAAAATAAACACAATACACACACTAGGTTTAGCCAATAAATTATGCCATATTATGGTCCAACTGGCATTTCCTTCCTGAAGATCTCGTCCACGTTGTCTCCATACTTCAGACGCACAGTTTTGTTGTTTTTAAGCTTCGCAAATACTTTGCCGTGCGAAGACCACGTTGCTAGTGTATACGAGTGTTTATAGGCTTCCCTGGCCATCTTGTAGTTTGCGGGGGTCAAGTCTTCGTCTACGGAGACCCCTTTGTTCTTCAGCTTCCTCCTGTCGGCCAGAACGCTGTCTTTTAGTTTCCTGTTGATGAAGCGCACGATGATGGGGCGTTTCTTCCCAGTGACCACCGGACCGGTGCGGTGTGCTGCCTCCAGGTCTGCCTCTGTGGTGGTCACCCCGATCAGCTCCGTGAAGACCCGGCAGCATTTCCTGGCGCAGTCGTCTGCTGTCTCTCCCTGCTCCTCCGTCACGTTGTAGACCCGGAGGTTCCAGCGCCGGTCGTACTGCTGCAGATCGTTCAGGTCGCTGCTCACCTGCTGCACCCGCTGCTCCTGGCTCCTCAGTGTGTCCCTCAGCTCCTGGTTTTCCTTCTTGACGGAAAGCAGCTCTGTTTTAAGGTTATCTGTCTCCTTTTGAACATCAAAGAATCTACCTTCCAGCGCCTCTATCTTGGCGGTGAGGCTTGAGACAAGCTGTTCCATGATTCCTTTATATTCTTTTATGTCGTCTTTGGTCGCCATGGACTCGTATTGTGTCTGCATTTGAACTTTCAGTTCTGCAATGGCGTTTTCCACGGGCATGGTGTTATCTTCGTCGAAGAAGTCGATTATTTTTTTTCCTGGTGTGATGTTGACACAGGCTGGGCTGAGGTCTTTTGCTGACGATGAAGATTGTTTGCGTCGTTGAGGCTGTTTTTTCTGAGAGCTGGCGCAAGAATTAGTTTTCGGCATAGCCTTCTGCAGTGAACGTGGGGAGACACACTGAAAGGCTTCGGCTCTGCACACTAAATGTTACAAGCTTGCAACATTGCACCGGTGTGAGCTCTTAAGCACATAAGCACGTGAAGTTGGCACTAGCGGGTCTGTTTTGCCCTCCTCTGTTTCTTTGCCCCTGACGCTGGTTTGCTTTACATGTCCATCTTGACCAAAACAAAATACTATACTTTGACTAATATTTGGTCGATCATCGTAAAAATCATATCACTGCATTCAGTAGAGTGTCAGCAATATGTTTTTGATGAAATTGGATCAAGGTAGTTTGAATTAATTACCAAAGTAGATAATTTTTGGCAGAGCCAAGCGCCGTATCGTCTTGTCGTGACAGTGAGCAGATCTCTCCTCATGTTGAATCTTAATCTGCATATTTATTAATGCCAGTAAAGTAAGCGATGAATTGCTATGGAGCTTGATTCAAGAATGAAACAGTGGCATGCAGAATCTTTGTGAGTTGCAAAATCCTCAATCATAGATCCTGTTGTTTAAACAGTCAATTTCCCTGAAGTCAGAATGTGGCTACATTAATGATGGGTTAAAAAAAAAAAAAAAAAAAGGTGGCATATGCAAAATCTCACCATTGGTGAATCTCGGAATTCTAGCTTAAGAACGGGAAAAAACCTGAAACCCCCCACCCCCCTCTGTTAACTACCTCTTTTATTGACTCAAAGAAAAGAAAAAAAAGAAATGTGTGTAGAAAATATAAAATAGGATGGACAAGGTGGAAAGAACACATGGGGGGTCTAAAGTGTGTAATCAGGCATTTGTTATAGGAGTCAGCAACAGTTGAAACAACAGGCTGCCACCTTGTGACAGCAGTGACATCAATATTTCAGCTTCTTCATACTCCATGTAATTTCATTACAACAAAATTTTAATGGAATGTGTTGCTCATGCTGCATGTGAAGGCGAAACCTGTTGAATCATTTTTTTTAAATGTTCAATGAAAATCACTTGTCATATTCACAAGTAGTATGATCTCTTCACAAAGAAAAAAAAAGATTTGAAATTAAGTTAAAATCTGTGTTTTACCACTGACTCAGGGTGTCAGGGGGACTGGATGGATGCCTACAACAGACTTTGAGAGGGGATAGATCTCCATGATGGTCTTTGCTGGGTGGCTGCAAATGGGCCTCATCTGGCATGTTAAGTTGTATTCAGACCACATTCATTCCTGAAGTCCAAATATGGCTACCTTTATGAAGGGTCAAAACAGTTACATACACAAATTCTCACCATCGGTGAACTTCGGAGTTTAGCCAAGGAATTGATATAAAAAATATTAAAAAAGAGAGACCACATTCAGTCTGTTAGCTGGGGATAGTGAGGCAGGTGCTGTTGTTTTAGAAATTGCACCTGATGATCCTGAAAATATGCACAAACACCCGATAATCCTGAAAATATGCACAAAACACCCGATAATCCTGAAAATATGCACAAACACCTGATAATCCAGAAAAATATGCATAAACACACGATAATCCTGAAAATATGCATAAACACCTGATAATCCGGAAAATATGCATAAATACCTGACAATCCTGAAAATATGCATAAACACCCGATAATCCTGAAAATATGCATAAAACACCGATAATCCTGAAAATATGCATAAACACCCGATAATCCTGAAAATATGCATAAATACCTGATATTCCGGAAAATATGCATAAACACCTGATAATCCGGAAAATATGCATAAATACCTGATAATCCCGAAAATATGCATAAACACCTGATAATCCTGAAAATATGCATAAACACCCGATAATCCAGGAAATATGCACAAACACCTGACAATCCTGAAAATATGCATGAACACCGGATAATCCTGAAAATATGCATAAACACCCTGATAATCCTGAAAATATGCATAAACACCCAATAATCCTGAAAATATGCATAAACACCCTGATAATCCTGAAAATATGCATGAACACCGGATAATCCTGAAAATATGCATACACACCCTGATAATCCTGAAAATATGCATAAACACCCTGATAATCCTGAAAATATGCATAAACACCCTGATAATCCTGAAAATATGCATAAACACCCTGATAATCCTGAAAATATGCATAAACACCCTGATAATCCTGAAAATATGCATAAACACCCTGATAATCCTGAAAATATGCATAAACACCCTGATAATCCTGAAAATATGCATAAACACCCTGATAATCCTGAAAATATATGCATGAAGTATGACGAGTGGGTACTGTTGTCACTGTGGCACAGAGACTCGGTGCTGCTGTGACATAAAGTGGTATAAATAAATAAATAAATAAATAAACAAATAGAGTATTACAAGTGAGAATGATTGTCACTGTGGCACAGAGACTCGGTGCTACTGTGACATAAAGTGGTATAAATAAATAAATAAATGAATAAATAAATAAATAAATAAATAAATAAAGTATAACAAGTGGGTATGGTTGTCACTCTGGCACAGAGACTTGGTGCTGCTGTGACATAAATAAATAAACAAATAAATAAATAAACAAATAAAAAAAAGAAAGAAAGAAAGTATAACAAGTGGGTACTGTTATCACTGTGGCACAGAGACTCGGTTCTGCTGTGACATAAAGTGGTATAAATAAATAAATAAATAAATAAATAAATAAATAAATAGACAAATAAAGCACTACAAGTGGGTACGGCTGTCACTGTGGTACAGAGACTCGGTGCTGCTGTGACATAAAGTGGTATAAATAAATAAATAAATAAAATATATAAAGTATAACAAGTGGGTATGGTTGTCACTGTGGCACAGAGACTCGGTGCTGCTGTGACATAAAGTGGTACTAATAAATAAATAAATAAATAGCCACTGCTGTAGTCTAGTGGTTAAGGCATTGGACTCGTAATCTAAAGGTTGCGGGTTCGATCCCAGCTTTTGGCTATGGCGTTGTGCCCTTGGAAAAGGCACTTTACGGCTATTTTCTCACCCCACCCAGGTGTAAAAGGGGTAACAACCTTGTGTTGGGGGTTAACCCTGCGATAGACTGGCGTCCTATCCAGGGGGGAGTCTATGACTCTCAGTCACTTAACGCCACAGAAACCGGGATAAGCACCGGCCTGATGAGCCTTAGGCTCGGGACAGACTTTAACTAACTGTTGTCCTGTGGCACACAGAGACTCAGTGCCGATCATCGGTGCTCTGGAGCACAACACGTGGTTCACCTCGCTCAATGCCAGCAACGTCAAGCTGACCCCAGAGGCCTGCAACGAGATCCTCAAGGTCCTGAAGCGCAACGCCGTCATCGAAAAACTCAACCTGGCCAACACCGGGGTCAAGACGTGAGTGGTCTGTGTGTTTGTGTGTGTGTGTGTGTGTGTGTGTGTGTGTGTGTGTGTGTGTGTGTGTAACTTTCTTCAATTTAACATCTATTCACTTGAAGCGATATTAGACACACCCAAAAGAAAAGAAGTATGAAGATTAATAAAAGTGTGTCACATTCAGAGAATGTGTGTGTGTGTGTGTGTGTGTGTCCTCCGTGCCCCAAAATGGGTGACAGGAATTAAGTCTTGAATCTTGTGTGTGTGTGTTGTGTGTGTGTGTGTGTGTGTGTGTGTGTGTGTGTGTGTGTGTGTGTGTGTGTGTGTGTGTGTCCTCCATGCCCCAAAATGGGTGAAAGGAATTAAGTCTTGAATCGTGTGTGTGTGTGTGTGTGTGTGTGTGTGTCTGTCTGTCTGTGTGTCTGTCTGTCTGTGTGCGTGTGTTATTATACATGTGTGGGGGACAGGGACACTGACAGGACAGAGTGGTTTTGAATTATTAGGTTCACTGGTGCAGGGGGGTGTCTTTACAGGGGTGTGGTGTAAAGTAATGGGTACCTTGGTGTGGGTGTCTCAACAGGGGTGTGGTGTAAAGTAGTGGGTACCTTGGTGTGGGTGTCTCAACAGGGGTGTGGTGTAAAGTAGCGGGTACCTTGGTGTGGGTATCTGACAGGGGTGTGGTGTAAAGTAGTGGGTACCTTGGTGTGGGGAGTATAAGGGAGCATGTTTTCATGGTTTCAGAGACTTCATTCAGAAGCTGTCTACAGCCCTGCTGTCCAACAGCGGCACACAGTTGTCTTCCCTTGATGTCTCTGGCAACCTCATTGAAGACAGAGGTGGGTTGGCCATAGCCATCAGCGCTATCTTTAATGTCATGCTAATTTTGTTACGCCCTGCTTTGCCTTATCTGATTCATCTAGAATCTTCCAGAACATTTTGATGCACTACATAAGAAGTGTCAGTGCTATATGTGCTCTTTCAGTATTTTTGACGCCAAATATGAAGGTGTTCAAAGAGAAAAGTGCCTGTCATTTTTTTCTTCAGTATATGAATTTTAGTGGTTTTTTTTATAAGAAATGGCAGTTTACATTAGAAAACAGTAAGAAACAACATTGTTTGTTCAAAAGAAAAGAATAGGGAAGCTGGGCAAATTAACAGGTGTAGTTCACTATCTTTAATATAAGAACACATCAGTAACTCTGTTTTGATTTCTGGGCTTTGTAGGTCTTTTGAAGCACACTTTTCCTTCTGTTCTGGAAAAAAAGATTTTATCTGTAATTGCCTCATATACATAGTTTTGACTTACACAAGTTATTTTTGGTCATATGACTGAACGTTCAACAAAGAAGAAGAAGACGTGGTGACTGCATCTGTCACACCTATGGCAAAGTCAGGAAACAACCCTTTTTTTTTCTAACAATCTATTATTCTTTGTTTGGAAAGAATCCCTCATATATACAAATAACAATCCCCCAAAAGAAAAAAGAAAAAACTACATCTGTCACATCTATGGCAAAGTCAGGAAACAACCTTTTTTGTTCTTAACAATCTTGCTGTTTGGATAGAATCACTCATACATATAAAAAAGAAAACAAACAATCCCCAAAATTAAAAAAAAAAACCAACAACACCATTTCTGATTCTGGATGTAAAAAAAAAAGCACATGAATGCTTATTCCATTATCTTCAACATAAAAGATTAATAAAAAAAAAAAAAAAAAAAACTTAAAAAAGTAAAAAGTAATAAATTCTGCTGTTGTACCTGTGTGTGACAGGTGTGACCCACCTGATGGGCACCCTGAAGAGCTTGGCGCGAGGCCTCAACCACCTGGACCTGTCGCGGTCAGGGCTGACCACGCGGTGCCTGAACAAGACGGCCGACACCATCGCCCAGAGCCACACCCTCCTCTCCTCCCTCCAGACTCTCAAGATGGCCGACAACGGCCAGAAAGGCGAGGATATCTCGGTGAGGCTTCCGGAGTTAAAGTTAATGTCTGTCCCGAGCCTAAGGCTCATCAGGCCGGTGCTTATCCCGGTTTCTGAGGTGTTAAGCGACTGAGAGTCATAGACTCCCCCCTGGATAGGACGCCAGTCTGTCACAGGGTTAACCCCCAACACAAGGTTGGTACCCCTTTTTACACCTGGGTGGGGTGAGAAAATAGCCATAAAGTGCCTTTTCCAAGGGCACAACGCCATACCCGAAACCTGGGATCGAACCCGCAACCTTTAGATTACGAGTCCAATGCCCTAACCACTAGACTACAGCGGCGGCAATATAGAGGCTTCCGGATCAGGATCAAAATAATGTGACTTTCTTTTTGGGTTATGCTGAGTCTTCAGTGTAATATATCACATTGGTTTCATGTGAAGCTTTTGCTTGTGAGGTGGTGAGTTAATGGATGGACTGCAATAGAGGAGTAGGGTACAGTGCTTTTGTATTGATTGTAAAAAAAAAAGTTGGTGTAAGCATGTATACAAGTACATGTCCATGCTTACATGGTCATAGCAGAAGTGTATAGATCTCACATTGATTTTGTCTCTGTATTCTCTCAGCCATCTGTGGGTTTTTTGTTTTGTTTTTGTTTTCTTCTATATTCTTTTCTATAAGAAACAACGATCACATTTGAAATCATTTATATTTGGGGAGGGGGACAAAAATGTAAAGTTGGTTTTTCCTTAAATCTGTACTTTTACTTTGTTTTTGTTTTTTTTCTTTCTCCCTTCTTTCTCCCCTTCTCTCTTTTTTCCTTTTTCTTTTTTCATCCAGTATCCTCCCTCATTCAAGACTTGCTCAGGCTAAGAGTCCAGTGGTAACGTTGTTGTGTGTGTAGTTAACTGTCGTCATGTTGTTCCAGGGTCTGTACCTGTTCCTGTCCCAGCCCAACATGGTCACCACCCTGGATTTGTCGGGTACTGATGCTGCCATGGACAGTGTGAGTCAGTGTCGGTTTCTGTGTCTGTGTCAGTGTCAGTGTCAGTGTCGCTGATGTAGTTGTGTTGGCAGAAATCTTCTCAAGTCTTGGATTCAGCCCTCTGCTTCTTCCTGACCACACCACTGCGCTGTGTTTCTTCTTCTTCTTTCTTCCTCTTCTTCTTCTTCTTCTTCTTCTTCTTCTTCTTCTTCTTCTTCTTCTTCTTCTTCTTCTTCTTCTTATTTCTTCCTCTTCTTCTTCTTCTTCTTCTTATTTCTTCCTCTTCTTCTTCTTCTTCTTCTTCTTCTTCTTCTTCTTCTTCTTCTTCTTCTTTCTTCCTCTTCTTCTTCTTCTTCTTCTTCTTCTTCTTTCTTCTTCTTCTTCTTCTTCTTCTTCTTCTTCTTCTTCTTCTTCTTCTTCTTCTTCTTCTTCAAACACCCAGACAGCTACTGCTGTTGTCTGTCATAATGAGCAAAAATGCTTTGGGCTGCTGCTAAGCACCTGACAAGTCAGGCCCAGCTCATCTGACTTTGGCATGGGAGAGAATAGTTATCTTTTAAGTCTTTCTGGATAAAATGCGGGACAATAGATCAAGAAGGCAGAAAATAGACAAGAAGGAGGTGACAGGAAGAAAAGGAACAAGGCAGAAACAAACAGAGGGATAGAAAATAGGGAATCCCTTGCACAGAATTTCCAGAAGGTGGGGATGCTATTTATACTGACAGCCCTGAACAAAGAGAAAACTTATTGGTAACACTTAATGCTAATGTTAAAGGAAATATTTACATAATAGAAAAATTAAGCAAGATAATTGTAACAGATAATCATCAAGCAGAGATGATTCATAATGTTTGTACATGTTTTGAAAAAAGAGAACTGTTATGATAGGTTAGAATGCAACAAGATGTTTTTCTTCCACATCATTTCAGACATGGTGACCAGCGAATAACACTTTGTATTGAATGATGAAAAGTTTATGCTATTGTGTCAGTAAGAATAATAATAATAATAATAATAATAATAATAATAATAATAATAATAATATAATAATGCATGGAATTTATATAGCACTGAATCTTGTTAAACAAATAAATCAAAACGCTGACATTCAGATAATTTAGACACGTGCAAATTTCCACAAATAGGATCAACAGATACCAAATTTACACATAGACACGCACGCACGCACGCACGCACGCACGCACGCAACGCAACGCAACGCACCGCAACGCACCGCACCGCAACGCAACGCAACGCAACGCACGCACGCACGCGCACGCACGCACGCACGCACGCAGAACATTGCGCTGGCAATTTGACGACCTGGGTTCGAGTCCGGTCCAGGAAAATTGTTTTCTGGAGTTAACATCAGTGCTGACTCCACTCTCCCCAAAAGTCCTTTGGATGAGACTTTAAACTGAAGCCCGTGTGCGAACGCACACTGAACATCTTGCGCACACGTTAAATCCTGTTCTGCTTTTCATAAGAGTAGGCCATCGTGTGCCGGTGGGAACAGATGACAATATTTACAAAACTGCATACACACGGGGACCGGATGAAAAAAAGCACATGATTGCTTATTCTGTTATCCTCAATATAAAAGAATAAATAAATAAATAAAATAATTATAAAAATAAACGCACACACACACACACACACAACACACACAAATGTGACTTTTACGGCAATAAACAATTTTTAAATTCCAATTTTCATTTTTTGACAGTTGGTGTCCCCCATACTGATGGGGTGCCCCCACCTGAGCAACCTCATTCTGGCCCACACGACCTTCACCCACAAACGCACCAAGGAGACAGTGGTTCCCGTGGCGTGGAAGCAGTTTTTTGCCAGCACTTGCAACCTGCAGAAACTGGATATGTCTGCCAGCCGTGTTCCTCCTGATGCTGTCAAGTGAGTTTGTTGGGGAAAAAAAGAAAAAAAAAGAGTTTATGGGGGTTTTTGGTTGTGTGTGTGTTGTGTTGTGTGTGTGTGTGGGGGGGGGGGGTTGGGTTGGGTTGGGTTGGGTTGGGTGTGGTGTGGTGTGGTGTGGTGTGGTGTGGTGTGGTTTGTGTGTGGGTGGGTGGGTGGGTGAGTGTGTGTGTGTGTGGTGGGGGGGGGGGGGGGGGGAGGTTGAGTGTGGGTGTGTTGTGTGTGTGTGTTTGATTGGTTTGATCATTCATAAAACTGGACATGTCCACTATTCAGAATCTCCGATTGAATCATTGTTTGCTCGTTTTCCCTTTCTTGCTTGTTTGTTCATGTGTGTGTTTGTAGAAATCAGACATGTGTGCCCTCTGGATGCTGTCAGATGACTTTTTATATAGGTTTTTGTTGTTGTTGTTACTTGTTTGGTTGTGGGAGTTTGTATGAGTGACTTTCCTTTACTAAGAGTTTTTTTTAAATGTTGAAAAACATGAGGTAAAAGAATTGTGTGTACTTATATGTGCATACTTGCACACATTTTGAATGATGCCAGGTAGTAATTTTTTCTTTTTTGGTGTAGACACATACACCCACATGC
>JASPKP010006703.1:0-12500 GCA_030674155.1 Stramonita haemastoma
TCCTTGATCCCTTTTTTTTTTTTTTTCACTTTGCCCTTAAAACAAACAAAACCCCGTTTTTGCACACAATATTGGGGCCTTTTTTAAAAAACTTGAATTTTTGGGGGCCCCAAAAAAATTTAAAATTTGGGCCCGGGGGTTTTTACGATAGAAAAACCCTTTCCCCCGAATTTTTTTACAAAGAAATTATCACTGTTTTTAGGAAATTTTTATCCCTTTTTTAAACTTTTTTGTATTTTCCCTTTTTTAAACATCATCATCAAAAAAAAAAAATTTTTTATTAAAAAAATTGTTTTGTTTTGTTATTTTTTATTATTAAAATTTATTCTTATCTTTGTCTCAAAAGAAAAAGTCCCCAAAAACCCTAGTCCCCTTTTGAAAAATGATGGGGTTATTAATTTTTCAAATTTTTTACTATTAAATTTTTTTTAATTTTTAAAAATTTTTATTATTAAAATTAAAATTTTTTTTTTTTTTATTTTTAAAATTTTTTTTAAATTTTTTCAACATTTTGTGGGGAAAAGGGGTAAACAAAGTTAAATGCCAATAATTTTAAAAAAGGGGTTTTTGCTTTTTTAAAAAAATTTTTAAAAATTTTTTTTTCCCCCCTTTAAAACTCTTTTTGTAAGAGCTTTAAAAATCCATAAAAGGATTTAAAAAAAAAAATTTTGAAGGGCAATTTTGCTGCCTTTTATTTAAAGGGGTTGGAAAAAAAAAAACCCCCAAAAAAAAAGGGCCCCAAAGCAAACTTTTTTAAAAAATTTTTTTTTTTAAAAACATGTTTTCCAAAAAAAAGATGGCGAAAAAAGGGGGTACATGTTCTTAGTACTCTCAGGGGGGGTTAAAAAATGGAAAAAACCCCAAAAAAAAACTGATCACATAATGGTATTAAACCCCTTTAAAAAGGTTTCTTTTTCCCCCAGCTGTTTTTCCCCTTTTCCCCAGGCATTTAAAAAAAAAATGGACGGGGAAAAAATTTTATGACAAAAAGGGGTTTTTTTTTCCTTTTTTTTGAAAAAAATCTGACAAACAGCCCCGTTCTGTCCCAAGACAAAAAAATTTCGTTTGGAAAAACCATTTTAACCCTTTTCCCCACAAGTTCCCTCCAGCCCCCCCCAAAAAACGGCATGGGGGATGAAGGAAATTTTTTCTAGGGGAAAAAAAATCAAGAAAAATTTTTAACTTTGAATGCTTTTTACCCGCCCCCCAAAGCACCAAAGGAAAAAATTTTCGGGGCAAAAATCGCACCCGGGACACCAAAGCGCGTGGCCATACCCCATTCACAAAAAAAAAAAAACAGAGAGAGAGAGAGACCCGGGGAAAGAGAAGGAGAGGGAAAAAGGGGAGGAAAGGGAGAGGGAGGGGGGAAAAGAGGGAGAGAGAGAACCAGAAAAGACGGGGGAAAAGGGGGAAAAAATTTTATATAATTTTTTTTCATATTAAATTTTAAATTTTATATTTTAAAAAAATGTTTTTTAAAAAACTGGGGGGGGGGGATTTATAAAAAAGAGGGAAGGGGAGCGCGCTTCCCCCCTCCGGGAAAACGAAAAAGAGGAGAGAGAGAGGAAAAGGAGAGAGGGGAAAAAGAGGGGAGAGAGAAAAGAGAGAGAGAAGAGGAAGAGAGGGGAGGGGAAAAACAACAACCCGAAAAACGACCCGACAGACAGACAGAGAAAAGACAGGGGCAGACAGAAGAAGACAGACGAAGACAGAGGAAGGGGGAAGACAGGGGACAAAAAGAAGACAGACGGTGAGAGACAAGACAAAGAGACGGAAGAGAGGAAAAACCTGATGCCAAACAACAAATTTTTGCACCCGAAAAAAGGCTAAAACTTTTTTTTAATTTTAAAACCCCCTTTTTCTGGAGATGGGGGAAATTTTAAAAAAAAAAACAAATATCAACCCAAAACCCCCCAAAGATATGACGAGTTTTAAAAAAATGAAGCAAAACGATTCAAAAAAATTGTAGTAAATAAAAAAAAAATACAATACATACAAATTATACAACCCAAAATACATGCAAAAGGAAACCCCCAAAAAAAAAACAATTAAAAGCAACTTTCAACAAGATGGGGGAAAAAGGGTAGGGGCCAAAAACCCCCTTTTTTGGGTGTTTTTCCCCTTTCGTTTCCGCGTTTTTCGGGGTTGAAGTATGGGGGGGAACACCTTGATGTTTGGAAGGTTTTTTTACAAAAAAAAATTGAGACTTTTAAAAAAATAATCCCCGCCAGGGGAAAACACAAACACACACACAACCACAAAAACACCCACACACACACCACAAAACACACACACACAACACACCCCACTCTCTTTTTCCCCCCCCTCCCCTCTCTCTCCTCTCTTTTCTCTTTTATAAATTTTAAATTTTATTTTTTTATTATGGAGAGAGAGAGAGAGGGGCGGGGAAGGGGGAGGGCAGAGAGGGGGAAAAGGGGAAGAGGGGGGGATGATATATAAAAAAATATTTTATATAAAATATATTAATAAAAGGGGGAGAGGAGAGAGGAGAGAGGGGGAGAGAAAAAAGAGAAGAGACAGACAGGGGCAGCAGAGGGCAGAACAAGAGGGACACAGGAAAAAAAGAGAGAGACAAGACAGAAGGGGACAAGAGGGGGAGAGGACAGGGGGAGGGGAAAAAGGGAGGGGGAGAGAGAGAGGGGAAAGGAAAAGAGAGAGACAAAAGGGGGGGGGAAAAAGGGGAAAGAGACAGAGAGAAGACAACAAAGGAAGAAGAAGAGAGAGAAGGAAGAGAGAAGGGAAAAGGGAGAAAAGGGGGGGGGAAGGGGAGGGCAAGACAAACAGACAGAGAGGCAGAGGGGAAAAGAGAAGGGGGAGGGGAAAAGAGAGAGAGAAGGGGAGAGAGGGAGGAGAGAGGGGGAAAAGGGGAGAGAAGGAGGTGGGGAGAAAAAGAGGGGAAAAAAGGGGTTTTGTTATTTGTTGTTTTTTTTTTAATTTCAAAAATCAAAAATTTCAGGGTGTTTTTAGCAAAAAAAAGGGTCAAGCTTTTTCTTCACAAAAACTAATGGCGATTTGTTTGGCTGTGTCGAATTTCAAAATTGGGTTTCATTTTTGAAACTTTGATCCCCCCAAAAACGAAAGGCTTAAAAAAATCAGGGGACTTTTTTTTCTCATCTTTCTTTTAAAAACTATTTATGCTTGTTTGGGGTTTTTTCCTTTTTATTCGTTTTAACAGGCATGCGGAATATCAAAAAAAGGCCCCCCTAAAGGTCTGGAAGTTTTGGCCCCCCTTTTCGGGGAAATTATGGAACACGGGAAAATTAACTAAATCTTTAAAACCCCTTTGCAAGTAACCCCCGAAAAAAAAAAAAGTAAAAAAAAAAGAAAAAATTTTCAGGGGTTTTTTTCCCCCCCGTGGGTTTAAAACCCGTGACAAACCCCCAAAAACAGAGACGGGCCAGGGGAAAAAAAAAAAGGGCTCTCATGACTTTTTGACTTATCTAAAATTTTTAAAGGGGAAACGGGGGGAGGGAAGAGACCCCCCCCCGGGGGTCGAGCAAATCTTAAAAAAGTTGGGGGGAAGGTGTGCCTTTTTCCCCCCCCAGCAAGTGTGAAAAGGGTTTTTGTTTGGGAAAGTAAAAGATGAGGTAAAAAGTTGAAATGTGCACGCAGGTTTTGACAGGTTTATTCGGCAAAGAACCCGTGAAGAAGCAAGGTAGCCCTTTTGGAAGGGACTTTTGCATTCTTCCTTTAAATTTCCCTGGCATGTGAATGCCCGGGGATGCCACAGAGACCCCGTCCCCCCTGCTCTTCGCTTTTGATCCGAATTTTTCAGAATCAGGCAGCAGTCAGATGGGGGAAACCCCCCAAAAATTCTAAAAACTTTGTTTTCAGCCTTTGGGTTTATCCTAGATCCCTGGGAAAACAATGCCGGCCTGCCTGGATTCCCCCTTGGGCTGGTTTTTTTAGGAGTTTGCCCTTAGGGGCTTTTTCGGGAGTGTCCCCCTTAGGGGCTGGTCTTTCGGGGTTTTTGCCCTTCAGGGGTGGTCTTTCGGGGTTTTCCCCTTAGGGGTGGTCTTTCAGGAGTGTGCCCTTCAGGGGCTGGTCTTTTCAGGAGTGTGCCCTTCAGGGGCTGGTCTTTCAGGATGTGCCCTTCAGGGGCTGGTCTTTCAGGAGTGTCCCCTTCAGGGGCTGGTCTTTCAGGAGTGTGCCCTTCAGGAGTTGGTCTTTAGGAGTGTGCCCCTTGAGGGGCAGGTCTTTCGGGATTTTGCCCTTTAGGGGCCTGTTTTGCATGCAGGATTTTGCCCTTCAGGGGCTTATTTTCCTGTTGCCCTTCAGGGGCCTGTTTTGCATGCGGATTTTGCCCTTCAGGGGCCTGTTTTGCATGCAGGATTTTGCCCTTCAGGGGCTGTTTTGCATGCAGGATTTTGCCCTTCAGGGCCTGTTTTGCATGCAGGATTTTGCCCTTCAGGGGCCTGTTTTGGGCATACGGGATTTGTCCTTCAGGGGCTTGTCTTGCAGGGTGCTGCATTGGGGGGGCTTGTCTTGCATGATGCGCCCTTTAGTTAAATCTGTCCCGAGCCTAAGGCTCATCAGGCCGGTGCTTATCCCGGTTTCTGTGGCGTTAAGCGACTGAGTCATAGATCCCCCCCCGGGGATGGGACCCAGTCTATCGCAGGGTTAACCCCAACAAAAGGGTTTGGGTACCCCCTTTTACACTGGGTGGGTGAGAAAATACCGAAAGTGCCTTTTCCAAGGCACAAACGCCATAGCCGAAAGCTGGGATCAAAACCCGCAACTTTAGATTACGAGTCCAACGCCCTAACCACTTGACTACAGCAGCGGCAATGCAGCCCTTTAGGGGCTCGTTTTTCCAGACTTTGCCCTTCAAAAGCTCAACCCTTCAGCGCTGTGATCAAGCATTGCTCCTCGTTCTCGGTTGTTACCCGTCCTCCCTATCGGTTTACATAGGTCAAGTCAAGTCATGTGGTGAGGACAAGTCCACTGGGCCCTGTGCTCCAGCATCGTCTGCTGGTGTCTTCACAACCTGCAGTGGACAGACAGATCCAGGAGAGTGGAGATGACCTGGGGAAAGAAACCATGAGCAACTGGCTACTACAGATCCATATACAATATCATGGCAAAACTTTTGAGAGGTCGCTGAAATGTGTGTTTTTTTTAATTAATTGTTTTTTTAATGATTATGGTTTTTTATTATCTACACTTTGTTCCATGATCCTGTCTTTTTATTGTCTATTTTGGCAGATCCTTTGGAAATATGAAAAAAAGTCTTCTGACGCGAGTGCAAGATGTCCCACCAAAAGGTCTTTTGACATGTGTGTTCGTAAGATAATCCAGTTTTTTTTTTAATCATCTGACGTATGTGTAAGATGTTCTATGAAAAGGTCTTCTGGCGTGTGTGCAAGATAAATAAAATGAAAATAGAATAAAATTAAATAGAAAACCAATATGGTACAGATCATAGACTACAGCCATGAGCACCTCATTGCCTTCTATCTAGGATTGTGGTTTTAGCGTTAAAAATCAAATTCTACGAAGAGAAATATTGCGCTCGCAACCCGGGTTCGATTTCCTGGTCGAGGGGATTTTTCCCCTGGAGTTAACATCAGTGCTGACTCCCACTCTCCCCAAAAGTCCTTCCGATGAGACTATAAACCGAGGCCCCGTGTGCGAACGCACGCAGATATCTTGCGCACACGTTAAATCCTGTTCCGCTTTTCGCAAGAGTAGGCCATCGTGTGCCGGTGGTAACAGATGACAAGATTTACAAAACTGCATACACACGGGGACTGGATGTAAAAAAGCACACGAGTGCTTAATCCATTATCCTCGATATAAAAGAATAAATAAAATTTACAAAATACATTAGTATGCATTATAGATATCCCTCCCTCAGTTGAAACAATTTTTTTTTCTTCAAAAAATGTTTTTGATCTCTACATTTCCCGTACTCATTTTCGACAGAAAGATTCCTACGTTAGCTTTCAGACAATTTTTTTGGTAACGAACAAGTAGGGTACTGGTTTCAGGCATTCATTGTTAGGACATAGTGTCTCAACACGATTTTCAAAGACAACTTTACAACTGTGGGAAATCTAACCAATAATTATACTTGTGGTAGTAAAAGAACAACAGCACTCCTCTGATGTAAAAGCTAGGTCATTGCAGTACTGTATCACAACCAAAACAAAAATGAAAAATGGGTTTACATTAATGAGATTACCCAGATTGTTTCTTTACCATTTTAAAAATAATTCTCAGCTACTCTTTAATTATTTTTTCTTTTATGTCAAGGATAATGAAATAAGCACTCGTACTTTTTTTTTTACATCCAGTCGCCGTGTGTATGCAGTTTTGGAAATTTTCTTCGGCACTGTCTGCTGAAGAAATACGTGTACCTTTTTAAATGCCGTTTCAGAAAACACATCCAGTAACTGAAATAAAACTACAAGTAACCATTTGAAAAAATAATGGTGGATATTTTTTTCCTTTTTTTTTTTTTTTTTTTTTACAGAATTGGGAAGACATTTTTCCCCGTAAGCTACACCACGTTGTTTTACATACCTTTTCTCTGGAATCTGTGGCCATGATGACGGTAGGGAAGGGAGACTGAAGAGCAGAGTGCTGATCTTCCTCCCTCAGGGATGCTGGTGCAGGCATTTCATGTTGAGGTTTGTCTGGTCCTTGATGTTGAGGTTTGTGTGGTCTATGTTGAGGTTTGTGTGGTCCTTGATGTTGAGGTTTGTCTGGTCCTTCTTGTTGCAAACCCACCTTTTCCTCTGGTGTCTGTGATGTCAGCCTCCCTCAGCTTTCAACTCGCCTGGCCACTCAGTTTTACCTGAACAAAAAAAAAAACGTAAGTTCATAAGGTAGGTGAAAAATTATACAGCGATATATATTTTTTTAAATCTCAAAGTATGAAAATTTACACCCATGTTATGACAACGACAGTTGTTTTTTTTTCCATCTCTTGTCCACCACCGTCTTCGACATCTACCTGCCAAAGTGTGTAGCCTTCGTGCGCGCGCGCGCGTGCGTGCGTGCGTGCATGCGTGTGTGTGTGTGTGTGTGTGTGTTGTGTGTGTGTGTGTGTGTGTGTGCGCGGGCGCGTGTGAGTACGTTGTGATTTGCTGGGACCATAGATTGCTATTGATTGCTTGTGTGATGTATAGGTCGAATGCAAGCCTTTGATTTGTTTTACAAGATATAGCGCTATATAAGTATTATTATTATTATTATTATTATTATTATTTATTATCATTATTATTATTATTATTATTATTATTATTATTATTATTATTATTATTATTATTTTACTCGTTTCTATTCTAAAGCAGTGTAAAATGACTTCACAACTGAACTGAATTCAAATAAATTGAAAATTGAATTGAATACCGTACCACTTCCAGTCACAGCATATTTATCTGCGGGCAATTTGGGCTTCTCTCAGGGGTGAGTGCGTTGCCACAAGAGCAGTACCACTCCAAAAAATGTCCTTTTTTTAAAGTGTATTAGTTCCCAATGAGAACAGCTCTATTCTACGGAATTTTGCTGGAGATCTCTTTCTTGGTGTCGTGGGTTCTTTTACGTGCGCTGAATGTGTGCTGCATGCAGGACCTTGTTCACCATCCGTTCCGAAAGACTTGTATGCAGGCCACCACTCACAGTCTAATGGACGGGATAAAGTTTCGGGCAATAAACGGGGATCAATCTCTAGACCATCGATCCTCCCAATTACCAATAATGGACAACATTAATGACATCATTGATAGGAGCTATAGTAAAAGATTCATATCCTCCAGTCTCTTTAACACACGAATAATGACATGCAAACGTTTTTATATTCAGATATCAAAATTATTTACGTATTTATTTATTGTCCACATTTTTTCTGTCAAGATAAAGCCAAAAAACCCAACTCATAAATGTAAAGTCAAGCAAACTTAATGCGCTGACAAAAATGTTTAATATCAGCAAGTGCAAAAAAATTTAAATACAATAACAACAAAAACGTTAAACTTGTTTCCGTCTTCCGGAAGAGTAGGCCGTTCTGTGGCGGTAGGAACGAAACCTCCCCTCTCTCCCTCCGGCAAAAAAGTTTACTTATGACACTTTTTAAAACCAACTCAAGACACACTTATTTCAAAACCCAAGATTTTTCGTTCTGTTTTCCATCTCTTGTCTGTCCCGCCTTCGACATCTACCTGCCCAAAGTGTATAGTCCTTTGTGGGTGTGTGTGGGGTTTGGGGGGGGGGGGGGGGGGGGGGGGGGGGGGGGGGGCCCAAGGGGGGGGGGGGGCGCCCCGCGCCCCCGGGGCCCCGGGGGTGTGGGTGTGTTTTGGGGGTTTTGGGGGTGCCTTTTCCGTGTGAGTTTTTTCGAATTTTGGGTGGCCCCCAAAAAGTTTTGTTTTTTTATTTTTTGTGTTATGTAAATGTAAAATGCAAAGGGGGTTTTAAAAATTTTTTTTTAACCCAAAAAATACGCTATATAAAATTCCATGAAAAAATTAAAATTTTTTTGTATTAAAAAAAAAAAAACCAAAAAAAACCCCCGCAACACCAGGGGGGGTTTTAAAAACATCATTCTTTAAGTCCCCGGGAAAAACGACAACCTTACGGGGGGAAACAAAAAAGGGGCCCAAATCAAAATTTTATCTTCCCTAAAACCCCGGGAGCGTGAAACCCCGGAAAAGAAAAAAAAAAAAAACAGATTAAAAAAAAAACCAAATTTCCAAGGGAAAAAAAACCCCAAACGTTTTTCCCTTTTAAAAAATTTTTGTCAAATTTTTTTCTTGTGATCCCCCTCCAAAAAGCTCCCCCCCAAAAAAAATTTTTCAAAAAAAACAATCCAAATTTTCCCCTTAAAAAAAAAAGATTCCAAATTTTATCTGTTGATGTAAAGATCTTTTCCCGCCAAACCCCCCTTTTAAAATTAAAAAATCGAAATTTTAATTTTTCCCCCAAAAAACTGTCTATTTTCCCAAAACTAAAAGCAATTTTTTACAATAATTTAAAAAAAAAAAAAAAAATCAAATGTAAAAAAAAGGGGGGCAACCCCGAAAAACTTTCCCAAAATTTAAAAAAAAAATTTTTTTAAACCCCAAAAAAAGAGTAAGGGTTTAAAAACCCCTTTTTTTTTTGGGGGGGGGGGGGGGTTGGGGAAAAGGGGGTTTAAAAAACCCCTTAAACCCACCCCAAAAAAACCTTTCCCCTTTTAAAAAACTTGCTTTAAAATTTAAAAAACCCAAAAAAAAAAAATTTTCCTTTAAAGTCTGGGTGGGGGGTGTTTTGGGGGTGTGTGTGTGTTTTGGGGGGGTTTTGTTGGTGTGGGTGTGTGGGTTTTTGGGGTTGGGGTTTTGGGGTTTGAAGAATGCATATTCATGAACCCCTTTTGGGGTTTAAAGCCCCGCTGTTTTCAAAACATTTTCCCCAAAAACCAAAAAAATAGGGCCCGGGCGGTTTTTACAAACTACACTAATCAACTCCAAAAAAGGGCCCCGGGCCCCTTTTGAATGCTCCCAAAAACTTCCCCCGCACTCAAAATTAAAAAATTTTTTGGCAGCAAAAAGTCATGAAATTCCCCCAAAACAGGGATTTCCCCCTAAGTTTTTAAAAAAAAAAAAGGATGAAAATTAAAAAAAAGGCCCCCCCAAAACTTTTATGAAGGGGGGTTTTTCCTCGAGGGGGTTTTTTCCCCCCTGCCATGGCCCAAAGGGGGGTTTTTCATACCCCCTATCGGGTAAAACCCAATGGGCCCCCCTTACAATTTCCAAATTTTTAATAAAAATTTAAAATCACCATGTTGCTCTTTTTATCATAGTCTTTTAAAAAAAAAAAAAAAAAAGGCAAAAACCCCCGATTTAAAAAAAACCCCCCCTTTTTTTTTTTCCCCCCCTGTTCAAGTTGGGGGACCCCGCATTCAAAATTCCAAAAAGGCCTTTTTAAATACAAGAGAAAAAAAAAAAAAAGGAAAAGGGGAAAAAAACAACCCCCCACCCAAAACCCGGGGGGGAAAGGGGCAAAATTTTTCACGTGGGTGTTGGGGTGGGGGAAAATTTTTTTTTTCCCGGGGGTTTAAAAACCCCAAAATTTTTTGGGCCCCAAAAAACCCCCTTTTTCCCCCTTTAAAAAATTAAAATTTTGGGAAAAATTTCTAAACTGGGGCCGGGGCCCCCCCCGTTTTCAAAACAACCCCTTTAAAAACCCCACCCAAAAAAGATGGCCATAAAAAAAATCTTTTTTAAAAAGATTAAAAGCTAAGTTTGAAAAATGCACACTCCAAAAAAAAGTTACCCAAAAATCCTTGACTTACCGAGGGCAAAAACGGGTTTTTCAATTGAAAGAAAGGGTTTACAAGAAAAAATTTTTAGATTTAGATTCCTTTGGGTTTTTTAATTTGCAGTCCCGGCAAAGTTTCACCCCTCGGTAAAGGGAAAAAAGGGGGGTTGTTTTTAAAACCCGGGAGAAGTTCTTAACCCCCCTCTTGAGCAATTCATTTTTTAAAATATAGGCCACTTTAAAAACACAAAACCATGCACAACAATGTTCAGTTCAAGGTATTGTTCAGCCTTTCTCACAATGTTTTAAATTTTGGGTTTTTCTTTTAAAAAAAAGGCTTATTTTTTGGGGGGGAAAAAGTGGGGGAAATTTCAAACAATGTTCCTGCCCCGACTTTTTCCTGGGCTGTCCCCGTCCCCAAAACAAATCAAGCAATTATTTTATCATGTTTTGGGGGGGGGGGGGGGGGGGGGGGGGGGGGTGTAGGTTGCGTGCGTACATGTGTGTTAGGACAGTACCGTCAGTACAACATGACAATTTTTATGTGATGAAGAGGAAATATGAATTAAAAAAATTAATGATGCTGAAGCAGATCTCTTAGAAAAAAAACCACTCAAACAAAGAAACCAGATCTTAGGTGTATTAAAGAAATGGGCTGCATCTTAGGCCCAGTGCATTCGTCTGTATCTACACCTCGTATCATGTTTAGAGCACTTGCCCAGAATACCTACAGGAAGTACTGGTCATACCATCTGAAAAGTGCGCCCATAAATGATCCTCATCATTATCAATGTTGCTCTTGAACTTTTGGACCCAGTGCTATTCTATTTTTTGTGTGTTCGTGTGGCAACTACGCCCTGCGCTGAGCTGTGCTGGTGGGGCATCAATTGATAATTTTCCATTGATATTATGTGTAATCTATGTATTGTTGCCTACACTTTACCGCTTTCGTTTGACCAGACTTGCTAGATTCAAGCCAGGCTGTTTCTCTTTTGGCTGTGGTATCACCACAAGAACAGCACCACCCTATTAAAGATGTTAGTAAAGTGTGTAGCCACTAGAAAACTCTGCTGATGCCGTGGCCTAACAGCACTAAGAAAGGGAGGCTGATCCTCAACATGCGACCTTTTTTGCCCCAGAAGTGGAGCCAGCGGCTTTTGTGGGAAATCTGGCCCTGACAAAATCCATTGCAAAAACAGTTCTCTTAGTTATTGGCAGGAATGCAATAAAACTATAGCCCTGAAAGCAAATTGACAGAAATCGACAGATGTTCAAAGTGGATCTGTCAACTGCAGGAAAGCAAAAGTGAAAACTGAAAGGACCTTAGATGCCGCCAGAAGAGACCATATGGCTATATCCACACCGCCCCAAAAAAAGGAAAAAAACATGATAGTGTGCACTATCCATAAAAACCATGAATTTTCAAAAAATCCGAAAATCCAAACTCACCACCCCACATGAAGGGGCAACAAAGACAACAGGGGCAATGATGGAATGGGCCGGCCCCCCGAGGGTGAAGGAAGATTAAAGGCCAAACACTTGTTTTGGGGGTTCCTTCCCTCCTCGAGGCCCCTTCTGTTGCCAGCTCAAAAACGCGAGCTTTTAATGAAAAGGGCCCCAGTAAAAAAAACCCTTGGTGCCGTGGGCCTTTTTTTTCTGCACAAAAGCGGGGTAGGATGGGACTCCCCAACCGGCCTTTTTGTCACATCTTATTACTGCCCCTTATTTTTGAGGTGTGTATGGGCAGGCACGCCGTATTTGTGACACACCCAACCACATAAGAATCGCATTGCACCAGGGGGCAGTTTTTATTTAAAATTGGGCAATGTTATAAATTTGCAATAAAATGGCTATACAATACCAAAAAAACCAAATTGAAAATGGGAAACAGTTCTATCAAGTTTTACAACTGCAGAGTTTAAATTACGAGAAAAACCCAAGGGGCCCTAACCACTATTAAAAACCTACAAGCGGCGGTTTTCCTTAATGTAAAATAAGTGCTAAGTTTTATAATCAATAAAAATCTCAAAAAACCACAACCTCACCCCCCCACCTGCCCAAAATTCCCTAGCAAAAAGTGGGTTATGTGCTAAGCGACTCATTTCGTTGGTGGAGCGTCACATTTTGTTAGCCTTTTTTGTGTGTGGCGAGCCCTGCACTGTGTTGTTTGGATGCATTATATTTAAATTATAAATAAACATTTATATAATGTTGCGCAAACTGGACCAGCTTTTTTCCCA
>JASPKP010006704.1:7500-12500 GCA_030674155.1 Stramonita haemastoma
TTGGAGATTTCTTAAAACATGATCTAAGAAAAACAAATTAAACCAACACGAAAACAACCCAGAAACACACACACACACACACACACACACACACACACACACACACCACACACACACACACACACACACACACACACACACACACACACACACACACATGTCAACACGTCTGTTGGATGTTAATTGAGTCACACAGGTTTCACAGTTTTTAGTACACCCCCCCCCAAAAAAAAAAAAAAGATTAAATTAAAAAAACCCACCCCCAAAACAAACAAACATTCCCCCCCACACACACAACACACACAAAAAAAGCAAAAAAAAACAAACCAAAAACAAAACCGAAACCAAATACAACAAAAAACCCATAACAAAAACAAAACCAAAAAAACAAAAAATCTAGCAAAACCCAAAACAAACAAACAAAAAAACCCCCAAAACCCCAACTCCACCCACCCCACCCCTCCCCCCTCCCCACCAAAACAACAAAAAAAGCAAAAAAAATACGTCAAGTGAAATTCACCTCCAAAACAACAACGAAAACAAAAGCAACAACAAATCAACAACAACAACAAGCAGCCAAAACAGCAATGTCTGTCATCTCATTCCCATCATTGCGTTTGATCATCATTGTTATCCATCAAAGGACATCAACATTTTAAGCCGCAAGAGTTACAATGAATTTGTCATAATAAATAATAATAATAATACATGGAATTTATCTAAGACATGGATTTTGTAATAATTATAGCGCTATATCTTGTTAAAATAAATCTTTTTTGTATACATTAATATATCGATATATTTATTTTCTTTGGAAATGAGCAACATTTTGCAAAATAATTATGATTTATTTTATACATTTATTCTTTTATATTGAGGATAATGGGATAAGCAATCATATGCTTTTTTTTTTACATCCAATCCCCGTGTGTATGCAGTTTTGTAAATGTCATGTTCCCACCGGCACACGATGGTCTACTCTTACGAAAAGCGGAACAGGATTTAACGTGTGCGCAAGATGTTCTGCGTCGGTTCGCACACAGAGGCCTCGGTTTCTAGTCTCATCCGAAAGACTTTTTGGTGGGAATGGAGTCAGCACTGATGTTAATTCCAGAGAAAAAAATCCCCTCGACCTGGAATCGAACCCGGGTCGATGCCTATTTAAATATATAGTTTGCAATTTTCCTGAAACAGACTTTATATCTGTTACGAAATTGTATTTTTATCGTGGAGAAAAATGGATATGTGGACCTTTTGATGGCGGTACTAATTTTGCATGAATGAGGACGGGATAGCCTAGTAGTCAAAACATTGCGCTGGCAATATGACGACCCTAGTTCGACTCCCGTTCGAGGGGATTTTCCCCAAGGAGTTAACATCAGTGCTGACTCCATTCTCCCCAAAAAGTCTTTCGGATGAGACTGTAAACCGAGGCCCCATGTGCGCGAATTCACACGGAACATGTTGCGCACACGTTAAATCCTGTTCCGCTTTTCGTAAGAGTAGGCCATCGTGTGCCCGTGGTGGGAACAGATGACAATATTTTACACAACTTGCATACACACGGGAGACTGGATGTAAAAAAAAAAATAAGCACATGATGAGTGCTTATCTCATTATCCTCGATATAAAAGAATAAAATTTTTAAAACTAAAAATAAAATAAATGAATTATGCTGACTGCAGCAGCCTAACTCTTATGTGGTATGTCGTAAATAATCTAGAAAAAGAATGACCTCTAAAACCCAGTGACACGGAACAGGGGTCACCTGAATACGATTAACCCAGTTCTGTGTTGTTAATAATAATAATAATAATAATAATAATAATAATAATAATAAAATAATAATAATAATAATAATAATAATAAATGGAATTCATATAGCGCTATAATTATCTTGCAAAAACAAATCAAAGCGCTTGCATTCAACCAATTCTTGCTGCATGCAGCCAACAACAATTTAGATTTTTAACGAAGTCAATGTACACACACACACACACACACACACACACACACACACACACACACACACACACACACACACACACACACACACACACACACACACCACACACAAGAGGTTAAACACTTTGGCAGGGTGGTGGATATTTCGGCAGTTGAGAGCAGGGGCAGCTATAAGATGAAACAGGAGGGGAAAATCTTAGCTTTGAAATAAGTTATATTAAACTGATTATTTCGCACACACGTTAAAATCTTATCAACCATTCACTGATCACATTAATTCATTTATTTCAAAGCCACTAAAAACAAAAGTAAATTAAGGACATCAAGGCGTATGACCATACCAGTTTCAGAAACTGCTGTATCAGAGAGAGAGACAGACAGACAGACAGACAGACAGACAGACAAGCAGAGAGAGAAGAGAGAGAGGAGAGAGAGAGAGAGAGAGAGAGAGAGAAGAGGAGAGAGAGAGAGAGAGAGAGAGAGATTTAATTTTTTCCGAATTAAAATCTTCTTTCAAACCAAACTGCATACTTTCAGTACGGTGGAGACACCACTAGTGCATGCTCGGCCATTTTGAACTCACTCACAGCCATCACAATAATAATATGAATGAAGATTGTCAACAAGCGTAGTTTTCCTGTTGTGCATGTGCGCATGACGGAAGTTGGATCAGTCAGTACACTGGCAGATTTTGCACATAACCGAAGAATTAGTCCAACAATGATCCGCAAGTTTCCGCACACACAAAGGTTGATTCTAGAAAAAAAAGAAGAAAAAAAAGCTATGTACAAATCGTCTGAATTGATTTTGATAAGAATACATACAAAAAGCCATGTACAAATCATCTGAATTGACTTTGATAAGAATTCATACAAAAACCCATGTACAAATCATCTGAATTGACTTTGATAAGAATTCATACAAAAACCCATGTACAAATCATCTGAATTGACTTTGATAAGAATACACACAAACAGCCATGTACAAGTCATCCGAATTGACTTTTATCTTTATACCACTTTATGTCACAGCAGATTTCTCTGCGTGAAATTCGGGCTGCTCTCTCTCCCCGGGGAGAGCGCGTCGCCACAAGTGCAGCACCTACCCATTCTTTTTTTTAATTTCCTCAGGGATGGTGTCTAAACACGACACCAGTGTGCATGCTGGTTTTTTTTATATAAATAATTTTGTCATCCGCTCCTACCGGCACACGATGGCCTGCTTTTCCGAAAGGCGGAACAGAGTTTTAACGTGTGCGCAAGATGTTCTGCGTGCGTTCGCACACGGGGCCTCGGTTTATAGTCTCATCCGAATGAATATGATAGGGCTACATACATACCACAACAACACACATCTAGTTGATAATTATCCTAGTTTTGACGGCCACACCAGACGCTGTAGCAGAATAAAGGCCTCCATACTCTTACGAGGCTGAAGACTCCCCACCATACGTCCAATGTGGGTGTAGTGGCACAGTGGATTTCACAACCTTCTAGTATTAAGGGAAAAATTTGTTGACTGGTCAAGCCGCAGGTTTTTTTTCACCCTTTTCTACAAGGTCTTGAGTCAAGGACTGGGAACTAGTCTTTCAGACAAAGCTATAAATCGACTCGTCTGTGTGCCTTTTGGGGGACAAAAAAAACCAAGGAGATAAAATTAATAAGTAGTACTAGACACCCATCAGTCTGGAAGACTATGGAGTTGTGCTTTAGTCTCTAGAGCGCAAAGCCTGGGTAAGTAAGTATGGAGGGCAAGCTGTTACCCATGCAGCAGACCCCCCCCCCCCTCTCCACGCCACTGGAATGATCCATTGGAAAGGCAATCGCCCAATTGAATGGTTCCAGTACAGTCGCAGGAGCCGCCAGAACGTTGACATATACAGCCAGATAAATACACGACAACAAACCCCCCCCAAAAAAAATCTCAGAAGAGCATATCGCCACAGTGTAGCTCCACCTTATTCCTTCCTTGGCCCCTGGAAAAGAGATAGGGGTGTTTTATTTTCTGTAAACCTTTACCTCGAACACTTCTTCTTTTGTCGTGGGTTATTATACATGCGCTAAAAGCGTTTCACAATTCTTCAGTTCCACTCTTCAGCTGGCGGTGAAGCCTGAATTGCATGCACTGTGTCAGTCAGTTTCAGCCTCTGACACACTGTGTCATCACATGCGGGATAGTCCATATTTGCTACATCACATCACCTGTCCAAAAAAAATAACCTAACGGGAAACGGATACACTTCAGCTAGCACCAAGAGTAAAAAAAAAATCCAGGAAAAAAATGAGAGTAAAAGTGACACACGAAATCTGACACAGCAGACCACAGACATACTACACTCAGACTCCATAAACGCTGCACAGGCCTCGAGTTCCTTCCTATTTCAGCCGTTACATCACCAATCCTAACGAATCACACTAAAAATTAAAAAAAATAAGTTTTTCACCAAAGGGGTACACAACCACCCACACACAAAAAATCAGGGTTTTTTTTTCTTAGAAATCAGTTTTTCTTGTCTATTACTACTGTAACGCACACCAGCCTCCAAAGAAACACACACACAACACACACACAGCAAAACAGAAACCTTCAAACACTGTTGTCACCCCACCATCATACATACATATACATACACACCACACACTCCACCCCCCCCCTGCCGCCACACACACACACACACCTACACAAACACACAAACACAAACACACACAGGAAGCAAGCTAAAACACTTCCTCTTCCCACCAAAGCTTGGCCCAAGACTGATCGAGTTTGAAAGGAAAAGATTGAACCACACACACACACACACACACACACACACACACACACACACACACACACACACACACACACACACACACACACACACACACACACACACCACACACAAGGAGAGAGAGAGACTTGACGAGGGGGGGGGGGAAGGTTGGGGATTTATGATTGGGGGGGTGGGGGTGGGGGAGTTATAAAAAATCCACTTCTCCCTTCTTCTTCTCTCTCTCCAATTTTGTTTTTTTTTAATAGGCCTCAAGCGAGGCACT
>JASPKP010006705.1:12500-13835 GCA_030674155.1 Stramonita haemastoma
ACACCCCCACACAAACACACACACAAAACACACACACACACACACAAAACCCCAAAAAACACACACACACCCCCACACACACACAAAACAAACACACAAATAACAAAACAAAACAAAACCCACTCACACACATAATGTACACCACAAACATTAAAAAAACAACCCAATCCAACTGAACGTCCCACGCCACATTGTCGTCGATCGGGCTCCATAAAAATCCACCGGGGTTCGTCATCCTTCTCTAACTCTGCTGAGTTTTTTCACCACTCTTGTAGCCCTCCTTCCCAGACCACGATCCCGTGATTCGGAAAATGTAGGGGATGCTGGTGGTCTGCCTCTTTTCCTTTTTGGGCCCTCGACTTTCTTTTGGAAAACTGCGCATCAGACTTGTGTGTTTCTGTTTGCATGACCAACGATCTCAGTCTACGCTTATCAATTTCGCTAACATTTGCTTTGCGCTGAAATTCGTCAAGAATGCTTTCATTTGTTCTTTTTGTTTGACCTTTTGGTGCTTAGAAGTTGTCTGTAGAACCACTTTTTGGCTGTATTTAAATTTTGTATCTTTTTACAAACTCAAAAAGGATCAATGTTAATGCGCAGCCGTTCTCCTCCCTCTGTCTCCTCTGTCTCTCTCTGTCTCTCTCTGTCTCCTCTGTCTCTCTCTGTTCCTTTCTCTCTGTCTCTGTCTCCTCCTCTCCCTCTCTCCCTTCTATCTTCTATCTACTATCATCTACATCTGTCTGTCTGTCTGTCGTCTCTATCTCTGTCTGTCTGCTGTCTGTCTGTCTGTCTGTCTGTCTGCTGTCCCGTTGTCTGTCTGTCGTCTGTTTTGTCTGTCTGTCCTTTCTCCTCTCTCTCTCTCTCTCTCTCTCATTCCTCCTCTCCCCCTTTCTTCTCTCTCTCTCCCTCCTCTCCCTCTTCTATTTCCCCCCCCTCTCCCCCCCTTTTTTGCTCATTCCCCTTCTGTCCAAAAAAAAACCGAAAAATTGTAAATCTTTCCCAAAACAATTTTTTTTTAAAAACCTTCCGTTACTTAAAACCCTTGGGTTGGTGTAAACCAGTCCTAAGAAACAAAACAACAAACATTAGGCCACTATCAGTACAAAGTCAAAACAACAACGAAAAAAAACCCCAAAAAAAAACCCCCCCAAAAAAAACACAACAAAGAAAACGCAATAAGGAGAAGTATGGAGAGTTAAAAACACCGTCTTGAGAGGAAAGCGAGGGTTTTAATTTTCCCGTTTTGGGCCTAACCCCCCCCTCCCACCCCCCCCACCTTCCCCCCCCCCCCCCCCCCCCCTTCACCATAACTGCGGGTGGTCGGTGGGGTAGAGG
>JASPKP010006706.1:0-13834 GCA_030674155.1 Stramonita haemastoma
GGGGACGGGATAGCCAAGTGATCAGAACATTGCGCTGGCAAATATGACGACCCGAGTTTGAATCCCGTTGGAGGGTGAGTTTTCCCCTGGAGTTAACATCAATGCTGACTCCACTCTCCCCAAAAGTCCATCTGATGAGACTGTAAACCAAGAACTTGTGTGAACGCACGCAGAACATCTTGCGCACACGTTAAATCCTGTTCCGGTTTTAGTAAGAGCAGGCCGTTGTGTGCCAGTGGGAACAGATGACAAAATTTACACAACTGCATACACACGGGACTGGATGAAAAAAGCACACGAGTGCTAATCCCATTATCTTCGATATAAAAGATTAAAATAAAAAAAAATAAAAAATGTCTCTCAGAACTAGAAGACCAGCAGTATATCAGGACCATCTAGCATCTACCTTTATGCCCATTTCATGATGGAGTTCCACAGGGATCAGTCCTAGGTCCCATCTTCTTTTCAGTTAATGTCAATGGTTTGGCACTTAGTGTATCAAATAATACTTTGAATCCTTTTCTGATGACACCACGATTCATAATAAAGCTGAAGATGCCAGCATTGTATGCATTGAATTACAAAAGGCAGTGATTGTAAAACCTTCTCGAAAGGCGACTTATTTTACTTTATTTTATTTGTTTACTTCTTTTTTTTCTTTTTTTTTGGGAGGGAGGTGTATGCGCCCGCGCTCATGCCTGTGCGCTTGTATTTCTGTGTGCATTTATGTGTGTGTGTGTGTTGTGTGTGTGTGTGTGTGTGTGTGTGTGTGTGTGCATGTGTGTGTGTGTGTGCATGTGTGTGAGTATGTGTGTGTGTCTGTGTATGTGTGTGTATGTGTGTGTGTTTGTGTGTGTGTGTGTGTGTGTGTGTGTGTGTGTGTGTGTGTGTGTGTTGTGTGTGTGTGTGTGCATGCATGTGGCGACGATCTTGAATTTTGCTGTGGTGTATCATATTTTATATCACCATTATTGTTATGTGTACCCCTATGTCTCATTTCGTACACTTTACTAGATATTTGTTCCTACAAACTTGCATTATTCAAGTTAGGCTGTTCTCTTCGGGGTTGTGGTGTCGCCACAAGACCGGCGTCATGCACATAAAAGATTCTAGTAAAGTGTGTATGCATACAGTAGACCACCCTCTTGGTGCCATGGGTTCTGTTACTGTGCACAACTCGGGGCAGGACGGGCCCTGTGTCACCTCTTCTCGAAATACGGCTTAGTCCTGGGGGATATGTTTGCCCGCACACGCATGAGCGCGCTCAAGTTTGTGTGTGTGTGTGTGTGTGTGTGTGTGTGTGTGCGTGCGTGCGTGCGTGCGTGCGTGCGTGCGTGCGTGCATGTGTGTGTGTGTGTATGTGTGTGTGCGTGCATGTGGCAGCGCCCTGCATTTCCCTGTTGCGTATATGATCATCGTTACTGTTTATAATACTACGTACTATTGCAAACACTGTACCAGCTTTTGTTCCAACAGACGTGCTATATTCAAGCCAGGTTGCCCTCTTTGGGGCTGCGGTGTCGCCACAAGACCGGCGCCACCCATACCATAGGTACTAAAACGTGTGATTGCATACAGCAAATCACTCTCTCGTTCCCGTGGGTTCTGTTACTGTGAAAAATAAGGGGTACGACAGGACCCAAACCAGCCCTTTCTCACATCTTCTAGAAAATGTACCTTTTATTATTTTGGAGTGTGTATGCGTGCGTGCATGCGTGCGCGCGCTCGTGATCATGTGTGTGTGTTTTGTATGTATTCATGTTGTGGCGGCCTTGACCTTTGCTGTTGTGCATCCTGTCATGATTTTATATCAGCCTTGTTATCCTATCTACTACTGATATATTCCTGTCTACATTACCACATTTCCTCCCCACACGCTTCCTATATTAAAGCCAGGCTGCCCTGCATTTCTTGGTGCCGTGCGCTCTTTACTGTGTAAAATTCGGGTTGGGACGGGACTCAACCCGGTTCTTTGTCACATCTTCTCGATCTGCGCGTTATACTTAAGGGGTGGGGGGTGGGGTGGGGGTAGGGGGGTATGCGCACGCGCATCTAATGAGCGAACTTGTGCTTGTGTGTGCAATTTCTTGTATATGTGAATGCGGTAGTGACTCTGCTTTTTGATGTGGTGCATCATCTTGTATAGTAGTAGTAGTAGTAGTAGTAGTAGTAGTAGTAGTAGTAGTAGTAGTAGTAGTAGTTAGTAGTAGTAGTAGTAGTAGTAGTAGTAGTAGTAGTAGTAGTAGTAGTAGTAGTAGTAGTATTGATATGTGCACTACTACGTATCACTCCGTACACTGTACCACCTTTCATTTCGACAAACTTGCTTTATTCAAGCCAGGCCGTCTTCTTCGGTGTTGTGGTATCGCCACAAGACCTGCACCACGCATACCAAAGATGCTAATAAAGTGTGTTATGCATACAACAGAGCACTCTCTAGGTGTCGTGGGCTCTGTTACTCTGCAAAAGTCGGGGCCGGGGTAAGACGGGACTCAACCTGGCCTTTGTTACATCCTCTCGAAATACGCCTTATTCTTAGGGGTGTCTGTATACCCACTTATTTTTTCATATTTTTATATTTTATTCTTTTATATCGAGGATAATGGGATAAGCACTCATTTGCTTTTTTTCATCCAGTCCCCGTGTGTATGCAGTTGAGTACATCTTGTCATTTGTTCCCACCGGCACACTATGGCCTACTCTTACGAAAAGTGGAACAGGATTTAACGCGTGCGCAAGATGTTCTGCGTGCGTTCGCACACGGGACCTCGGTTTATAGTCTCATCCGAAAGACTTTTGGGGAGCGTGGAGTCAGCACTGATGTTATTTTTAACTCCAGGGGAAAAATCTCCTCCAACGGGAATCGAACCCGAGTCGTCAAATTGCCAGGCAATGTTACTGACCACTAGGCTATCCCGTCTCCCCACGCACAAATGTGTGTGTGTCTGTCTGTCTGTCTGTCTGCGCGCGCGCGCGCGCACGCGTGTGTGTGTGTGTTTTCATGTGGCCCTAAACTTTGTTGTGGTGCATCATATTGTATATTATCATTATTATCATAGGTACTACTATGTTTTATTGCGTACACTGTACCAGCTTTCGTTCCGACAAACTCAATTTTAAAAAATCAATAACTTTTCATTTACCAACGATTAAGAACAAACGTTTCTCAACATTAAAACCCGCTCCGCCTTTTGGAAGTGTAGACCATTGTGTTCCAATGAGAAAAGATGACAAACTTTACAAAAGTGCGTGTATAGGGGGGATACTGGATGTAAAAATGCACATGATTGCTTATTCTGTTATCTTCGAAATAAAAGACTTCAAACAATGACAAACTTTACAAAACTGCGTGTATAGGGATACTGGATGTAAAAATGCACATGATTGCTTATTCTGTTATCTTCGAAATAAAAGACTTCAAACAAAAATCTAAACCGAAACTCACTCACTATAATTAACCTACAGTTTGACAAACACACAGACTAAATGGTGCCCAAACCGATTTCTCAAAACAAAAATGGTTGCTACAGAAAGCTACAATTAAAAGAAAAAGATCCGATCCCCCCCCCCCCCCCCCCCCCCCCCCTCCTAAAAACTGTTAAGCTTGAAATGTGCAAAGAATATGACCACGGAAGTTTCACATACACACACGCACACATGCGCGCGTGTTAGAACGCGCGCACGCACGCACGCACGCTTGTACGACGTTACGTCTCACGTCATAGTAATATCTTTATGGAAACAACATAAAAAGATCTGATGCCCTGTGTCCTATAGCCATCGAGATTAGGTGGCAAGGGTGGGGGGGTCAACGCGCTACATTGTGACAAAATACATTGGGAGTGATGCACTATTTTTTTTTTATACCACTTTATGTCACAGCAGATTTCTCTGCCTGAAATTCGGGCTGCTCTCCCCGGGGAGAGCGCGTCGCCACAAGTGCAGCGCCTACCCATTATTGTTTTTCTCCTCAGGAATGGTGTCTAAACACGACATCTATGTGCATGCTTGGTTCTTTTTAAATAATAATTTTGTCATCCGCTCCTACCGGCACACAATGGCCTGCTCTTCCGAAAAGCGGACCGGGGTTTTAACGTGTGTGCAAGATGTTCTGCGTGCGTTCGCACATTGGACCTCGGTTTGTAGTCTCATCCAAATGACTGAAATTCAGTTCGATTTTTTCGTCAAACTAGGAAAAAAGGGCGAGGCTGGGTACGAACCCAGAACCTCACGGTTCACTTTTAGGCAGGCGAACGTCTTAACCATCCTGCCACCTTCCTTCCTAGTAGTTGTAGGCATGCATATGTGCATTTAAAGAGAGAGAGAGAGAGAGAGAGAGGAGAGAGAGAGAGAGAGAGAGAGAGAGAGAGAGAGAGAGAGAGAGAGAAGAGAGAGAGAGAGAGAGAGAGAGAGAGAGAAGGAACATGTACACCTACCCAAACCACGCGCGCGCGCGTGTTGCATGCAGATCGTGGATCAACCATCTTTTTTTGTTTTATTTATTAATTGGCCGGAAAAAAAACCCCACGTTACTCAATTTTCAGTTTTAAAAATATTACACAAAGTATAATTCGCATATAAAAAAAATCTACATGTAGAAGAAAAGATATCGCCGAAAAGAAGAAAAAACAATACTTAGAAAGTCTCAAATTACTCGCGAGTCTAAAGAAAAAATATATAATGGCCTGTATTTGTTGAAGCTATCTACTTTATTTCAAGTCTAAAACTATCAAAAAACCATGATTCCAAACTATACAAAGGTGCATCAATAAAAATCAACTGTCATTTCACATGTGCTTTGACAAACACACGCGCACATCAGAGCACCAAAACTGCTGGACAAAAGAAAAGCAGGGCACATTTCTAAAACTTACTGCATCCTGAATTTTAAAAAAAACCAACACTTTTTTTTTTTTTTTTTTATATCAAGGATAAACGGAATAAGCAAACATGTGCTTTTTTTCATCCGGTCCCCGTGTGTATGCAGTTTTGTAAATATTGTCATCTGTTCCCACCGGCACACGATGGCCTACTCTTACGAAAAGCGGAACAGGATTTAACGTGTGCGCAAGATGTTCTGCGTGCGTTCGCACACGGGGCCTCGGTTTAAAGTCTCATCCGAAGGACTAATATCAACAGGCATATCAATCCCAGACAACGATATTGATTTACAATCAAAGACGTGTCAAGTTTCTTGGAATTTGTTTTGGAAAAAATAGATAATATCTGAATGTTAAAAGTACATTTAAAAGTACATTGGCTTCCATTTTAAAAAACTATTTCAAAATGAGAGATGAACTTGCAGCACCATCAGCATCCAAAATCATCACTAGCATTCTAACAGCTTTGAGCAATCACCTCAATCACAATGATTTTTTTTCTCCTTTTTGGGGGCCTCAGTTGCATGCAGATCATGGAGCACCATCTTTGAAAATCTTTTTGGTGGGTGCTTCACACGTCTCTCTTCATTGGCCAAATAAAAAAAACACTCGAAAAAGCAACAAAAAAAGAGAAAAAAAGTTACCCTTTCCCTTCCCATCTCTTTCCTATCATCCATGAACCTAAATTAGCATTCCTCATCTTACCTATGTCCGGAGCACTAACTGCCCCACTGTGAATTGCTGCCTGCGTCTATTCATGTTCAGCGGCAGTGAACAGTCGGCTGGGTTTATTGTTGCTCTAGTGTGTGCTGCTGCTGCATGCGTTTCTACAATGTAAGCAAGTGATTTACATGTGTCCGGGTTTATTTTTGCTCTAGTGTATGTGTGGTTGTGTTTAAGTTTTTATCCTTTTATTCTAACCTTTGCTGCACACTTTCCTGACATTATATGCCTTTGTTTTTCCTGGGCCTATCTGGGTTTTTTCAGGGGGGTGGGTGTATATCTTACTTGTATTCATTTCACAACCTTTTGCTCTCGAAACTCGTCCAGTATGTATTGCAGTGTGATCACTACAAGTGAAGGTGACTATTTTCTGACCTAACATCAGCTGTGACAGGACTCTACCAACCCAAGTTTATGTTTAAACATATCATCTGAATGCACTCAGTTAAAAATAGAACTAGAGACGACCTGATATTAGGGACCGTGCATAACAAGGTTCATGAAGGGACTATGAACTAAAAGCATAAGGACACATATTTCATTTGAATTCACAAATAAAACTAGTGCTTAAAAGCTCTCTGGAGTATTGCAAACACTCAAAAAGTCATTTCAAAGACATTATACAATAAAAATTAAAAAATGGGGAAACAAGCCTTCAAATAACCTTTCTCCCAGCTTATACCAAGTACCATCTAAGGATTTTTTTAACATCTTTTTAATACTACCACCAGAATAAAACGAGTGGAAACGCGTATATCATAGCTAATGGACCTAACAAAACTATGTGGGAACCCCAAACACTTCAACAGATTGATGAAATAGAAAGAAAAGCTTTCTTACAAATGATCATTTATAGCATTGTGAAAACTTTTGGAATTGAAAAAAAATTCCCTGATATCAATAATCAGTGCAAAGAGAAAAAACGTTATACTTTGATAGCAACTAACTCAATATGAAAGGAAGAACTTTATACTTTCATAACAGCTAACTCAATATAAAGGGAAAGACTGTATACTTTGATAACAGCTAACTCAATATAAAGGGAAGAACTTTATACTTTGATAACAGCAAACTCAATATGAAGGGAAGAACTGCTTTACTTCGACAGCAGTACATTGTATTGTATGTGAAGGGAAAACAACTTTACACTTTGATACCAGCTAATTCAATACGAGGAAAGCACTCCAGACTTTGGTTGAAAAAACTAATTCAATACAAAGACAACCTTTTTGATACCAAATAGCTCAATATGACGGAAAGATGCTTCCTACCTCGATACCAAGAAAATCAATTTTAGGGAAAGAACTTTACAACCAATTAAATCAGTCTGTATTGATACAAACAGTTTCATATTAAAAACAGAAACTATATACCTTGATACCAACTCGATGTAAAAGAATGTCATACTTTGATAAGACGACCTTAATAAAATGGGGAGAAAGCTTAATGCCTGAACACCAGTTCAACATGAAAAAGAAAGCTTTTATCACTTTGGCATCAGCTCATTCCACATGAAGAAAAAACTTTGCTTTGAAAGAACTAACTCTATATAAAGAGAAGAGCCTGCTAACACCGACTAAATGAATATGAAGGGGAAAGTTTATACTCTGATACAAAAAAACAAAAAAATCAAAGGGGGAACTCTACATTTTGTAATAACTGAATCTGAAGAAAACTCTACAGTTTCATAACTGTCTTGATACCAAGCTTAGAACTTTATTCTTTGACCCAACGGGTTCAATAACAAGGGGGTAATTCTATTCTTTGACACCAACCTATTTTATAGGTAGAACATTTTTTTGCAAAAAACTCAAGAGGGAGGAAAGAGATCTACACTAAGCAGCTAACTGACTCAATGTGAAAGAAAATGACACCCTGTATACCCCCACAGCTAGTAGAATTTGAAGCCAAAACTACACGTCACATTATGGAGGTAAAACCCAGTGTTTTCCTCCCTACAGCAAGCACTTTGTGAGAATTGCCACTATTTTCAAAAGATTACTTTTAGGGCTAAGATTTGGCTTTTTTCTGTTGTTGATGTTATCTCATAGTCCCAGCGGAGATATCTGATTTATGGACTGTGATCGCAAGTCTTTCAACTTCGGCGCTGTGGGTCCCTCTAAAATTAGCACTATTCTTGAAGCAACAGTGCTATGCCGGCTTAACGATGCTGTCAGTATCACTACTGGTTTTTCTGCATTCATCTCTCTTTTGCAAAGCCCCCCCTTTCACAGTATTTTCCGGAATAAAACATTTCCAAGCGGTCAGTACCCCCAAACCCCTCTTTCCCTGGGCTGCTGTTCCTTATACAGCTGTTTCCCCATACCGCAGAACTGAGTCAGAGTTAAGGAATCCGTGTCGAAGAGTTTAATAGTTAGGATCAAACTGGTGAAGTGTTAGGGTTTGCGGCATGGGGCAAGAAACTAGGGTTAGAGTTACAGTGTTGACAGCTCCAGGAACAGCACTACAGGGAAAAGGAGTATCGGTAAAGTACTGCTCTTTATGAAACACCCTGCACTCGGCTTGTGCATCATTTTCTCTCTTAAGCTGATCTCCGCAAAGTCAAGGTAAAATAATCTGTTTCTGTGGCATAGGCAATGCTATACCAGTAATGACTATGGTCAAAAATTGCAACACAACAAAAGTCTGAATCTGGTGTGTACTTTTCCAGAAGTTTTGGTTACGCTTCCGTTTTGTACGGGTTACTTCTGTTCTGAAATTAGATTAAGAATTTTCTGCATTTTTGGAGAAAAACAAAAACGATGCAATCCATCAAAAGCTTTGTTGGACCAATGTTCTTTTAAAAGTAATTAAAATGAACAAATTTCTTCCCCGCGCGCGTGCTTGTTGTGTGTGTGTGTGTGTGTGGTTGTGGTGTGTGGTGTGTTGTGGTGGTGTGTGTGTGTGTGTGTGTGTGTGTGTGTGTGTGTGCGTGTGTGTGCATGTGCGTGTGGTGAGAGAGGACATACAGACAGAGAGTGTTGGTGTTTGGGACCTAATCATAACCCTAGTCAGTATAGAAAAATGTCCTTATCCTAACAAAGTTGGGATATGAAGAAAAACTGTTTACTTTGGAACGACAAATGAAATAAAAAGAAAAGAACTTCTGTAATAATAGCAAAATTATCCAAGAAAGAAATAATAGTTTAGGAGCTATTCCAAAATAGGACGATCTTTATCCCTCAACACCTTTCGTACCATCTAAAGAGGGTTAATACGATTGTTGGATTCCCTAACTCGATACGAAAGATTGTTTTTATAATTTGACAAACTTATTCCAAATAAAAAAGAATCTTATAAATCTGTACCAACTAACATTATAAACGAAAGAAATTTAAGTCGAAACCGGATAATCCCACAAAAAACCTTCTTTTTGGATTTTTTTGTAAAAATTCCCTGAAGGGGAGACTATTATACCTTTAAAAAAAACAAACTGAATAGGAAGGGAAAATTTTTATACTTTAAAAGCAACTAGTCAATGTAAAAGAAATGGTTTTTGGACTTTCTCACCACTAAAAAATACAAGGAAGGAAATTTTTACTTTCATACCAAATAACTCTTTTCATGTAGAAAAATAAGTGTTCCAGGGAAAAAAACAACCTGGATCAAAATAGTATAAAAGAAAAAAACGTGCACCTTGATTCCTACTTCCCCCCAATTATAATGTAGAACTTTGTACCTTGCTACCAACTTTTTCAATGTGGATACAAAAAACACTTTAAGGCAAACCAATGGACGGGAAAAAATTATGCCTTGTAATACCAAATTAATATGAAGGCAACGGTTTTTTTTTTGACTCCAACTAAACATAAAAGGGAAAAAAAAAAACCGTTGCCTTAAACCAACTGCGGAACATGACTGAAATAGTTTACATTTTACTTTAAAACGACCTCAGTACAAAGTTAAGAGACTTGCCCTTTGTTCACTACTGCTTCAATTGAAGAAAAAAAATTAACTGGGATACCAGCTTTGCAGTCGGTCAAAAACTGGCAGAAGCGGGCTACCTAATAGGACGATTTCAAAATGGAAGGAAAAAAATATTTTGATTATAATTTGCTTGATAAAGTAACCCGTTTCGTAACTGCCGTGAATTTGCAGAAAATTTTTTTGTTTTGTTTTTACTTGCCCTTTTCAACAACCCTAGGATGTGATTAATGCAGGGAAAAAGCTGGCGAGCAGAGCGATTTGAGGCGTGTTTCCCTGAAAGTTTAAAACAAACCCAGACTTTTTTTATTGTGGATTTGTAAAAAAGACGAGTGCTTATTCCATTTTTCCTCGAAACACACGAACACAGCACACATCGCTTTGAAAACGAGAAGTGGAGCTTTGATCTCTGTCCCGAGTTCTGTAGGGGTGTCTTCCCTGCTGTAATAGTCTGGTGTTTTCCGCGGGTTAGCGTAGTCTCCCCTGGTGTGCGTGTCTTTCATGGTGTGCGTAGTTTTCATGGGGTTTGGGGAGTCTTTCTGGTGTAGCGTAGTCTTCTGTAGTACAACGTAGTTTTCCATGGTATGTTTTCTGTGGTGTAGGTGTCTTTCTTTGGGGTGCGTTTTGTCCCCGTGGTTTCGTGGTGATCGTAGTCTTCCTTGGTGTTGCGTAGTTTCCTTGGGTGGGCGCGTAGTTTCCTTGGTGCGGTGTCTTCCTGTATTTGTCGCGTAGTCTTCTTGGGCTGGGGTAGTCTTCCTGTATTGTCCGTAGTCTTCCTTGGTGTTGCGTTTGGGCTTCCTTGGTGTACGTGGTTTCCTTGGTGTTAGCACAGTCTTCCTTTGGGGTAGTGTAGTCTTCCTGGTTGTTTGCGTAGTCTTCCTTGGGTCGTGTAGTCTCCTGTATTGTTAGTCTTCTTGGGTGCATAGTCTTCCCTTTGGGGTAGCTTTGTCTTCCTGTATTGTCGCGTAGTCTTCCTTTGGGGTAGCGTTTCTTTCCCGTGGTGCAGCGTTGTTCTCTGTGGTGTAGCGTAGTCTTCTGTGGTGTTCTATTCCGAGGTACAGTTAGTTTTCCTTGGAGTTTTTTTCCAAGGTATAGTGTAGTCTCCAGGATTTTCTTCCCATGAGTCGCGTAGTTTTCTGTGGTTAGTGTAGTCTTTATTTCACGGTAGGTTTTCCGGGGGTGTAGCGTGTCTTTCACGGCAGTGTTTTCCGTGGTGTAGCGTAGTCTTTCACGGCAGTTTTTTTCCGGGGTGTAGCGTGTCTTTCACGGCAGTGTTTCCGTGGTGTAGCGTAGTCTTTCACGGTAGTGTTTTCCGTGGTGGTAGCGTAGCCTTCCGTGGTAGAATGGTGTGCGGGTTTTTCCGGGTGCAGACATACAGGTGCCGATTCTGTGTCAGGTCTTCACTGGTGTTTACTGCCATGGCATAGAGAGCCCGAAAAGAAAAAAAAAGTTTAGTTGAAGAAAAAAAACATGGTTTGGATTTTCATTTTATTTTTTTCTTATATATCGTTCTCGGCTTTGGCTCTGGCCTCAATGATGGTGAGATTTTGTGTATCTATATTTTTTAATATATTTTTAAAAAAATACTTTAAGGAGCTGCATTCCGATGGGGGATCCAATTTCAATAAACAAGCTTAATTTTTTAAGGTCAACTCAAAAACCCCATTCGGAAGGATTAATCCCCCCCTCCCCCTTCCGGCTTTTCTACTAGTCCTGCTTCGCCTTCCTGAATCCTCAGCATGGGTCTTAAACTGGTAAATAAAAAAACTTACAGGGTCGGCTGAAAATTGCGTTACAGATTAGTAAGAAAAGAGCTATGCCGTTACTGTTCAGCTTTGATTTATTATGTTGACTTTGTTTTTATCCATGACAAAGTCTCCATATGAATTGTATTTCCAGGAAAGGACACAATTTCTGAGCCTGAGTAAAAGCTGCCTATATAGTAAAAATGTGGGAGAAAATGGCCACATGCGCAACCTCTCACTCTGGAGTCGGCCTCCGGCAGTCAGCGATATTCCTAAATAGAATGTGCCAGACACAGGGGTAGTTTTGAGTTCTCTAGAATGTTCAGCTGTGGAATGCCCAACAACAACAACAACAGATGACCCCACTAGTTCTACCTTATTGAGTGATTCCACTTGTCGTTGCCGCGTCCTTAGCATTGAAGTGCCTAGGACGGGAACAGTCTTGATGACAGAAGGATTCTGCACAAAAAATCACATTTCAAAATTAAATGCCTCCTGCAGAGAGAGAGAAGGAGGAGAGAGGGGAGAGGAGAGAGAAGAGAAGAGAGAGAGAAAAGGGGGAGAGGAGAGAGAGAGAGAGAGAGAGGGGATATGGAGAGAGAGAGAGAGAGAGGGGAGAGATAGGAGAGAGAGAGAGAGAGAGAGAGAGATTTGGAGAGAGAGAGAGGGGGAGAGAGGAGAGAGAGAGGGGGAGAAAAGGAGGGGAGAGAGAAGAGAGAAGAAGAACAGACAGAAGACAGACAGACAGACAGACAGACAGACGGGCGACAGACAGACAGACAGACAGACAGACACACAGAGAGAGAGTGAGAGACAGGGGAGGAGAGAGATAGTGAGGGGGAGAACAGAGACCAGAGAGTGAGGTGAGACAGACAGAGAACACAGAGAGAGGGACAGAGAGAGAGAGAAAAGAGAGAGAGAGACGAGACAGAGACAGAGAGACAGAGAGAGAGACAGAGAAGAGACAGAGGAGAGAGAGTGAGAGTGGAGAAGACAGAGACAGAGACAGAGAGACAGAGAGAGAGACAGAGAGAGAGACAGAGAGAGAGACAGAGAGAGGACAGAGAGAGGAGTGAGAGTGAGAGACAGACAGAGACAGAGAGAGAGAGACAGAGAGAAAGACAGAGGAGGACGAGAGACAGAGTGAGGACAGAGACAGAGAGAGAGACAGAGAGAGAGAGAGACAGAGGGGAAAAGGTCACATTTACAGGAAAACAAATGCACATACATTTTCGGGGGGTTTTGTTAATTAAGGGAGGTAATGATCTTGTGGTGATGTGCTCTCCCTCTGAGGTACTTAAATTTCGAAACAGAAAAATTTTACCATAACTGAACGCCCACTACGCGACGTGATGCGACGCGATACGACCCGGCACGGCACCGCACGCGACCCGAATCTGACCAACCCCCCCCACCGGTACGATACCCCCGCCACCCGACACGGCAAGGGACCTGACCCACCCGACCTGATCCGACGCGACCCACCCGGCACGACACGACACGCCGCAAGCGACGCGACGCGACGGACCCCCACCCCTACGGCAGGGCACAACTCGAAAAACTACAAAGGTGAGATAGAAAAAAAACACAACAGACTTACTGGGTTGTGTAGGTTCATTCCTGAATGCAAGATTGGGGCAGAAATCCCACAGTGAGTAGCTTGACATGCAGTACAGTGTTCCATGGTGAAGTGTTCCGTGGGGATGTGTTCTGTGGGGAAGTGTTCCCCGGTGCAGTGTTTTCCCTGGTGCAGTGTTCCCTGGGGAAGTGTTCCCCGGTTAAGTGTTCCCGGATATCATTGTAGAGCTCAATAGCCCTAAAACAAATAAAAACTATTAACTTTCTTGCACACAATATGAGGTGATATTTTTGGGGCTTTAAAAAAAATTTTGATTCGGTTAACTAATTCATTGTAAATTTACTTAGTCTGAAAAAAAATTATGCTTAAGAATTTTATCACGTCATTAGTATTATAATTCGTAGTATAAATTAATACCATTATCCTTATCATTGTTATTTTGTGGATTATTGATGTAAGCAAAGTGCAAATACCGATATTAAAATGTTATGTTTTAAAATATGTTGAATTATCTTTGTCATAAACATACTCTCAGCGTGAGCTCTGCTCTCCATAGAGAAAAAAAAACTGAAGCCAGAATATAGCTGCCTATCTATAAGACACGTGAAAAAAAAACCGGCCATATAGACAAACTTCTCACTCGTGTATTCTTATAAGAGTGATTTTTTAATTGGGGGCGAAAAATGCTGTTCTTAGTATCTCAGAACCCCGACAGGCGAAAAAAAAGTGTGGGGTTCTCAGGGTTTTAAAAAATTTTTTTTAAAAAAAATGTTTTGCAAAAAAACATTAGAATTTGGTAAAACCCCGGGGAACATACCTGCATTTACCCAATTTTGCATGCAAACTGATGCAGTTTTAACAAGGAAAGCGGATGCACTTTGAGGCACATGTTTTCCCCTTTTTTGTTAAAGATTAAAAAAAAAATATTTATTTAGTAACTTTTACTTTTTTTATAGATTTATAATTTTTTGTAATTTAACGAA
>JASPKP010006707.1:0-2500 GCA_030674155.1 Stramonita haemastoma
CTTTTCTATGTGGGTATTGGGCCTATTCTATTATTATGATGTTCTGTATTGGTTTGTTTTATTATCATACCATGATGTATCCTTTAGGGTGGGGACTGGATGTAAAAAAAAAAAAAAAAAAAAAAAAAAAAGCACATGGGTGCTTATTCATTATCCTGGAAATAAATTTGATTTGATTTGATTTATTTCATTTGATTTGATCTCTCTCTCTGAGTCTCTGTCCCTGAGTCTCTGCTCTCTCTCTCTCTCTCTCTCACACACACACACACCACACACACACACACACACACACACACACACACACACACCCCCACAAATGAAGGGTGTGGACAGCCTGGTGGTTAGAGTACTGTGCTTGTGAACCAACCACCCAGGAGCATGCAAGCCACCACTGAGGCACATATTAAATTAAGGGGATTTTCCCCTGGAGTCGATATCAGTACTCACTCCTCTCTTCCAAGTTTGGATGAGACCATAAACCAAAGCCCCATGTATGAAACGCTCACACAACTTCTTGCGTGCACATTAAAACCAGTTCCACCTTTCGTAGGTCATTGTGTGCTGGTAGGAATAGAAGACAATTTTTTTTTTAAAAACACGCAGTCACACTGTTGTTATGTTGAGGCATCATCAGCCTTGAAGTCAGATTGCAGCTCCCTTTAAAAGTAGACAAAAATAGTCGCATATGTAAAATCTCACCATTGGTAACTCTCAGGGCTCTAGTCGAAGACTGGGGAAAAAGAAGAAAGGTGTTTTTTTGTGCGTTGTTGATTTTTTTGTTTGTATTTGTTTTCTTGAGTTTTTGGTTTTGGGTTTATTTTGGAGTTTTTTGAGAGACAGACAGAGAGAGACAGACAGAGAGAGAGAGACAGACAGAGACAGCAGAGAGAGAGAGAGACAGACATACTGCTCGCATGTTTCAGACATTCATCCTGCATGTTGGACAAACACAAGTAAAGCCACAGTTACTCATGTTATTAAAAAAGACAAAGAAGTGCCATTAAACACCAACAAAAATGACATGGTGTAATAGGTATAGATAGATATCAGTCCAAAATAAAGGAAAAGGCACACGAGTACAAATAGCCTGAGACAGACACCAAAGAGTACAAAAATATCCCCCAGCTTTTCTTCAAGAAAAGTAGGAATAATAATGAGCAATAAAAAAAAAAATAAAAAAAAAATTATCAGCTCAAAAACCACCACAGCAAAACACCTGGTTCCATATAAAATAGAACAATGCACCAGTTTAAAAAAAAAAAAAAAGCTCATGCAAAAATACATCAACAGAGTCTGTGCCTGATATTTGAAAAAGAACAAAAAATTTGTGAATATATATATATAAGAACAAACTACAGTCGTTAACACACACACACATTGACACCTCAGTCAAGTGAAAGGATATTATTAAAACAGGCAACTGTTACAGGAGTACTAAAACTACAGCCATCTGTAGTTGGTCATCACCAAATTTTTAAGATATTTATAAATAATACCACGTATTGTATATGAATATTGGGAGAACTAGTCAGAACTATAACAAGGATTACTGAAAAACAAATAAAACTGAAACTGATAGACTGCAAATACCATTACATGTTGGGGTTTTTTTTCATTCAGAGGTGGCTCAGCCAAGTTTTTGGCATTGTCCCTTTTCTCAGGTGGGAGGTAACTGAAACATACAGACTCTCTGGAATAACCAAACAAATAGTTTAAAGCTTTTCAAGGTGAAAAATCATGGTGTACAATGTTGATCCCTTTCAACGGAGACTTGAAATCCATTGCCATTCAGACCAGTGTATTCATGATTTTAGAAAGATCTCTTCCCTTTTATTGCTGCCTGAAGTAAATGTCCTTCCATGAAATTTGTAGTATCAAATGTGCTATCCATTGCTTTCATTCATTCAGAGATTTTCTGGGAGCTAATCCACTCCTAACTGAGATAATAAGGAATTTTTGATTATCTGCAGAAGAGACAAGTTTTTCCTCTTAGTGACTTGTTGTAGCCCTTCAAGGGCGCTCATTTGACTTGTGAATGAATTTGCTATTACAATCTTTTTTTTCTCTGGCTGTTAAAGCAACAACCATCGAGGAATCTTTTAATGTTCTTCAAATCTCCTTGATGTAATAGCCCTGTTTCTTGAAACTTACCTGCACTTTAATAACGAAAGCTCTTCAAATGTATACTCACACCAACTTCAATAAGAATAAATATAAAAAATAAAGTATTTACTTAGGATGCCTTAACTCTGTGATATGTTCAATCTGAGCAACATCACTGGTATCCGCTCTTAAACAAACTAACAAAAATCACAGAATAATTGGGGAGTCTTCACAATGTTCTTATGCAGATCCTTACCATCTTCTTTCATATCATGACTGATATTGATTTTAAGGTTTTCACAGTGATGAAATGTCCATCATAATTATGTGAAAAAATGGAAAAGAGGCTTTCACCACACATGTACAGTCTAGGGTAAAGGTTATTATTCAACTTACC
>JASPKP010006707.1:10000-12500 GCA_030674155.1 Stramonita haemastoma
AAATATAAATTCCCCTCCTCTAAACACACACACACACACACACACACACACACACACACACACACACACACACACACACACACAGATTACAAATCCAGATGATGCTGTTAACTATTGGATAGAGACATTCATAGCTACCTATGATAAGCACGCTCCATTTATTAAGAAAAGAATAAAATATTTCATGAAACCTCCATGGTTAACAAAAGAAATTGAAAACGAAATGAATCTAAGAGACTATTTATTAAAATCGAAGCAAAGAGATGAATATAAAAAGCAAAGAAACAAAGTCAATTCAATGAAGCGCAAAGCCAAAACAAAATACTTTCAAGATTTGCTATCTTCAGCCCAAAATCCAAAAGCGATTTGGAAAGCCATTAATACCTTAACTAATAACTCAAGACATAACTCCCAAAAAGTCATAAAAGAAATATCAGCAGAAAACCTGAATTCTCACTTTGCAAACATTGCTGACTCTATAATATCTAATGATAAAACAGAAACAAATGAGCTGATTGAATTAAAGCAATTCTGTTCATCAAAGAGCATCTCATCTGATTTTGTTATACCCCCAATAACAGTAACAGAAGTGCTTAATAGTATACTCAAATTGAAACAGTCAAGATCAAAAGACCTAGACAAAATTGATAGTCAAATATTAAAAATCAGTGCATATGCTATAACTGACACCCTAACCTACATATTTAACTTGTGTATTGACAAGAATTACTTCCCAATGAAGTTTAAACGAGCAAAAGTAATACCCTTACACAAATCAGGAGACCGAACCAATCCATCAAACTACAGACCAATATCCATACTGTCAGTCCTATCTAAACCATTAGAAAAACATATACAGTTTCACTTACATTCTCATTTTAAAACATATGATCTAATTAATGAAAACCAGTCAGGTTTTCGTGAAAACCATTCTTGCCATACAGCCTTAATACAACTCATTGAGCATTGTCTTTTGAATATCAATAATAATGAAATCACAGGAGTCCTTTTTCTAGACTTTGCTAAAGCCTTTGACGTGATTAGCCACTCTCTCCTTATCAAAAAATTAAAATGCTATAAAATTTCTAACCAAGCATTATCATTTTTAGACTCATTTCTCACTAATCGTCATCAACTTGTTGAAGTTGGGCCTAGGAGATCAACCTTATTACCCGTGAAATATGGAATACCTCAGGGATCAATACTAGGACCACTTCTTTTCTCCATTTATATTAACGACCTACCTCTGCATATCCATTGTTCATGTCAAATGTTTGCTGATGATACATCAATTCAATGTAACAACAATGATCCAAACCAGCTTGTGAATGATATGCAGGCAGATATCAATAAACTTATCGAATGGACAGAACTCAATCACATGTCTCTTAATTCTAATAAAACAAAATGTATGTTTATAACTACTCGGCAAAAAAGACAGAAATTGCGTTCTCCATTCGCGCCTATATATATCCATGGACAACAAATCGAAGAAGTAGTCTCACACAAAGTACTAGGTGCAGTAATTGACAACGATTTGTCTAGGTCAGATCACATAGCTGCATTAGGAAAAAGAATCTCAGTAAGATTATATCAACTTAGGAAAATCAAAATTTTTTTAAATCTACAGTCACGAAAACTATTCTTTCATGCACATATTCTATCTCTTATAAATTATGTTTCTACCTTATGGGACAGTGCCAGTGAAACAAACCTAAAGCATATAAGCCGCCTACATAAAAGAGCTGTTAAACTAATCCGATTGAATCCTAATACACTGACCACCACCAACTACAAAGAACTAGATATTCTTCCACTTAAAGACAGACTACAGTTCAACAAGTACCTATGTATGTTCAATATATTAAACGGAAAAGCCCCAAAGAGAATTGTGGAAAATTTTGCTGTCAATATATACAGGCCTACCCATAGACTGTTTCTGCCCAGGCCCCATAATAATCTCTATAAATCAAGCCTTGCATATTCAGGAAGAACATTGTGGAATAGCCTACCTCCCTGTCTGAAATCAGTTCCTTCTAAACAAATGTTTAAGAAGCTTTTGAAGAGACATTTGATGGACAAACTGTAAGTCCACGATTATGTTCGATACTACCTCACGTTTGGATGTTTGTTGTTCATGCCCATGTTATTTTGTAATTTTATCATTTGTATGTGTGACGTGAGCTTATGTTGTACTGTCTTGGGTCTGGGTTTTTTGTTGTTGTTTTTTATCTTGAGAGATTTGTTGTAAAAAAAATCCTCATTTACTTGAGTTTTTCAACAAGGTTGATATTTGTCTTTGCATGCTTTAGAAGTCATCTTTATGATTTTTTTTAGTGAGGGCAGGATGAAAAAAAGTTGTGTAAACTTAATCTTTTACCCTCAATAAAGATCATTTTGACTTGACTTGACTTGACTTGACACACACACACACACACACACACACACACACACACACACACACACACAACACACACACACACACACACACACACACACA
>JASPKP010006708.1:5000-7500 GCA_030674155.1 Stramonita haemastoma
CTTTTTTATTTTTTATATTTTATTCTTTTATATCGAGGATAATGGAATAAGCACTCAAGTGCTTTTTTACATCCAGTCCCCGTGCGTATGCAGTTTTTGTAAATTTTGTCATCTGCTCCCACCGGCACACAATGGCCTACTCTTACGAAAAGTGGAACAGGATTTAACGTGTGCGCAAGATGTTCTGCGTGCGTTCGCACACGGAGCCCGATTTATGGTCTCATCCGTAGGACTTTTATGGAGAGTGGAGTCAGCGCTGATGTTAACTCCAGGGGAAAAATCTCGAACGGGAATCGAACCCGGGTCGTCAAATTGCGAGCACAATGTTCTGACCACTAGGCTATCCCGTCCACTTCATTGTCCAAACCACTTTCTAAATTCATTTTTTAAATAAAGATATATATAAAAAAAAACCTTCTTACAAGACAGTGTCTGTCTTTTATATAAAAGAAAATTAAAACACTTCATCTTCACAGTGCTCACAAGATTTGAGAATGAAAGCACGTCTGCCAATACCGTGAAGTAATTGATAAAAGAAGAAGAAGAAAGCACGTCTGTCGGTACCGTGAAGTAATTGATAAAAGAAAAAGAGAAGAAAACACGTTTCTCAATACCATGAAGTATTTGATAAATGAAGAAGAAGAAAGAAGAAGAAGAAGAAGAAGAAGAAGAAGAAGAAGAAGAAGAAGAAGAAGAAGAAGAAGAAGAAGAAAGCATGTCTGTCAATACCATGAAGTAATTGATAAAAGAAGAAGAGAGAAAGAAAGCACGTCTGTCGATACCATGAAGTAATTGATAAAAGAAGAAGAAAGCACGTCTGTCGATACCATGAAGTAATTGATAAAAATAAGATTAAAAAAATCCAGAAAATAAATAAATAAAACTAGGAATAGAAACTTTTCAGTGACAGCATTTGAGAGGCATTATCCCGTTAAAAACAATAACAACAACGACAACAAACAACAAAAAAACGGACTCCTAAATGAGCACTCTTCAGAAGTGTCGCTGCGTGTTAAAACCGTTTTAGTCATGTTTTCACACCCCATCACACACTGGCATCAATCACGGAAACGTTCAATTAACCTATTTAATCATTCTCGTGCGTGTCGACAACAGTGGTAAGGAAGGCATTGATTGGTAAGTCTGCAGGTAACGAACGTTAGTATGTAGAAGACTGGAAAATCTTCCACAATTAATGCTGCAGGTGCCACAGCGATTCCAGTCCCTGAACCGTATCTCCAGAAGAGAACCATTAAAACCACCAAGCCTAGGGCCTATCCCCTTGATATAATGGACCTGGCAAATGGGGGAACCAGCTTGTCTGGGAAAGCGACGGCAGGCAGGCGGTGTGAGAAGTGTGTTTGTTCAGGCTGCTTCTCAAAAGGTGAAAACCCTTACCGAGCACTGGCCGTGAGAAGATTTTTTTTTTTTTTTTTGGTTCTCGAACTTCATACCCCCACCCCATACTGACCCCCCATTAAACTGTTTCTCCTTTGTGGTGTGCCAGTGGAGGTGTCAGCACGCGTGACTGGGTTTCTGTTTTTTGTGACCCGTTTGTGACCCGTTCCAGTACATGTCTTAGGTTCAAGCCTTGTTGCCTTGTGTGGTGTGGTGTGGTGTTTGTGCAAGTCTTCTTTCCCTTCGCTGCTTGCCGGGCCACTACACGGGTTGTGTGTGGTGTTGGCGCCTACAGGCTGCGACAGGAATTGAGGAAGTTTTGTTTTGTTTTGTGTGTGTGTACGTGTGTTTACGTGTGTGTGTGTGTGTGTGTGTGTGTGTGTGTGTGTGTGTGTGTGTGTGTGTGTGTGTGTGTGTGTGTGTGTGTGTGTGTGTGTGTGTGTGTGTGTGTGAAGAGAGAGAAACAGAGAGAGAGAAACAGAGAGAGAGAGAAACAGAGAGAAACAGAGAGAGACAGAGAGAGACAGAGACAGAGACACAGAGAAGAGAGAGAGAGAGAGAGAGAGAGAGAGGAGAGAGAGAGAGAGAGAGAGAGAGAGAGAGAGAGAGAGAGAGAGAGAGAGAGAGGGGGGGGGGGGGGGGGATACAAGGAAGAAAATAAGAAAGCATAACAGAAAAACGAAAAAAAAATAGAATAAAACAAAAAAGGCAAACAAGAAAGAAAGAGAACAAAAAAGGGCAAATTGACAGACAGACAGACAGACAGACAGACAGACAGACAGACAGACAGACAGACAGACAGACAGAGAGGAGGAGAGATAAAAACAAGCAAACGAACGAAGAAAGAAGAAAGCGAGAAAGAAAATCCCATTTAACGACAGCAGTCTTCTTGTTTGATTCCACTGCATCATCTTGTATCCTCTGTTCGTGGAAAGAAGATATCAACAAAAATAAACATGAACTTAAACCAAAAAAAATCATGGATTGCTTGATCGACTGATCGATTAATGGATTGCTTGATTTGATCGATCGATCGATCGATTGCTTGATTGATTGATCGACTTTGTTTCATCTTTTTTTAAAAATTGAAGATCCTCTACAA
>JASPKP010006708.1:12500-13833 GCA_030674155.1 Stramonita haemastoma
TGCCCGTGCACCCAAAAGGGGGGGTTTTTCCCCCTTTGTTTTCCCCCCAAGGGGGCCCTTTCCCTTCCTCCCCCTCCCCCCCCCCCCCCCCCCGTTTTTCCCCCCCCAAAAAAAACCCCCCTGGGGGGGAAACCCCTTTTTTGACGGTTCCTTTTCCCCCCACTTTCCTCCCACCCCTTTGTTTCTTTTTTCGTTTTTCCCCTTGTTGTCCTTTTCTGTGGTTGTATTCTTTCTTTTCCTTTTTCTCTGTCCATCTCAACCCTTGCCCCTTGTTTTTTTTTGATTCTTGTTGGGGGGGGTGAGTTTAAAACTTTTTGAGCGTCTTTTTCCCCGTTTTTTTTGCGAGTTTTCCCCCCCGCTTTACTGCTGTTTTTGGGGGTTTGAAACCAAAGACTTTAGAAGTCTTGTTCAAAATTTTGCGTCTGGGGAGGGGGGAAATTTTGTTTTTTTGGGAAACCAGAACTCTGGCCCGGATCGTTTTTGGGTTTTTGGGGCAGCAGGCCAGAGGTGTGTTTAACGTTTTGGGGCTATAAAGGGGGCCGAGTTTTCAGTTTCGTCCCCCCTGGGGTAAGGTTTCCCAAAGTGGGCTCGACGAGGTCTTGAAAGTGTTGTCTTTGGGGGAAAGAGGGGCTTGTTTTTCCCCACTTTTCCAAAAAATCGGCTTGGGTTTACTCTTTGAATTTCCCTTTCTGGGATACTCTTCAAGTTTTGCGGGGGGGGTGGCAACTTCCCTTGAAGGCACCACCCTCTGACTCCTTTTGGTTTGGGGGGCGCCCTCTTTTAGGGATGATGTCCAGGGGTTTTTCATGCCCGCTGCCAAGGGCTAAAGGGGGGCTTCCCCCAACAGGCCCCCTGTGACTGGGAAAATGCCCGAATCCACCCCCTTCTGCTTTCCTTCTTTGCCCCAAAATCACTCCTGAGAATCGTCTTTAAAGGAAATTTTTGCTGGAGGTTCTCAGTTTTTGGGGGCCCTGATTTGGATCGGAAATCTTTTTTTGGTAAATTTCACTTACCCCCACTGTCACCGTTTTTCCCTTTCTGTTTTGGGGGGTGACGGTTCCGATTTCCCCCGACGCCCGCGCTTGCGTTCCCTTTTGGTGTCGTCAGCACAAGTGGGGGGGCGAGCTCTGCTTTCTGCTGGGCGTGGGGAAAAACTAGAATTAATGGGGGGGTCCTCCTTTACCCGATTTGAGTCCCATCATCCTCCAAAGCCAAAAAAAACTCTGCTCTCCCCGGGCCCCCATCTTGGTCCCTGGGGGTTTCCCCTGGGGAAAAAAACTCCACCACCCCCCTTTTGCAGGATTCCCCACTGTGGCAACGAATCGGAATAGGG
>JASPKP010006709.1:7500-13831 GCA_030674155.1 Stramonita haemastoma
CCCATCCCAGCCCGCTCAGCATTCAGCAGACGTCTCCCCGCTAAAGGTTGGGGCACACAGAGAGAGGCGAGGAAAAGAGACACAGGTGGAAGGTCAGAGTGGCCATGTTTGCCAAGAGGGAGGGCACGACACGACACGACACGACACGACACGACACGAGCCTTGAAGATGCAACAACCGACTCTTGGTCGTCATCACACAACACGTTGGGAGAATTATAAATAAAAAAAAATTGGGGGGGGGGGGGGGGGTTGGAAAAAACACTTTGGTCACGTGTTACTTACACTCCACAACAACGCTCTTCCTCCTCTTCCTCACCTCTCTCTCCGCCCTCCCTCCCTCCCCATAGTCCAAGGTTGTTTCCCCTGACTGTTTCTTCTCTTTCTGCATCGAACGCTCAGATAGCAAGCAGTGTTGTCTGTCACCTGAGCGAAAATTTTATTTATTTTATTGATCTATTTTGTTCATTTATTGATTGATTGATTGATTGATTGATTGATTCTTTTATACCGAAGATAATGGAATGAGCACTCGTGCTTTTTTCTTTTTTGTAAATCTTGTCATCTGTTCCCACCTGCACACAATAGCCTACTCTTACGAAAAGCGGAACAAGATTTAACATGTGAACAAGATGTTCTGCGTGCGTCCGCGAACGGGGCCTCAGTTTAAAGTCTCATCCGAAGGACTTTTGGGGAGAGTGGAGTCAGCGATGATGTTATCTCCAGAGGAAAAAGGGTTGCGCGGCTGTTTAGCACCTGGCCATTCAGGCCCAGCCTCGTGCAGGAGACAGAATAAAGAACGCAGGGTTATCGGATTGAGGTTTTTGCTTCTTGTCTCTTTGTGCCAAGCCGTTATACACTGTTCTACGGTCCCCGGAAAGGAGTAGCAGAACAGGTCTACCTGCGTTCTGGCGCCACTGAAGAAGCAGGAGAGAGTGGCGGTGGATGTCACAGTGCAGCAGCTCAGTGAACTGCATACCACTCTCTTGTCTCGGGATTGCCAGTCAGCTTACTAATTATGTCACCTGGAAATGTAAATATCCCACACCTATTATTTCTGGACGGCCATTGAACTACATGCGTTACCTGGCAAAACAAAATCACCAACTGCTTGTTTCTGTTTTGCTATTGAATTGAAAAAGTTACCTGGAAAAGTAAATATCCCAAACCTATTATTTCTGGACGGCCATTACACTACATGCGTTACCTATACCTGGCAAAACTCTCCCACCAACTTCTTGTTTCTGTTTTTCTATTGAATTGAACAAGTTACCTGGAAATGTAAATATCCCAAACCTGTTATTTCTGGACGGCCATTAAAACTACATGCGTTACCTGGCAAAACAAAATCACCAACTGCTTGTTTCTGTTTTGCTATTAAATTAAACAAGTTACGTGGATAAGTAAATATCACAGACCTGTTGTTTCTGGGCGGCCATTAGGGTGCACACGTTAGCTGGCAATGCAAAAGTCACACAGGCCCTACTTCTTGTTTCTGTACGTAGGGCCATTGAGTTACACACATCACCTGGAATTGCGAATTCACAGAACCCTTGTTTCTTAAGGGCCATTGAGTTATTTTTTCATATGCGTTACCTGCACATTCAGAATCGCACCACACCTAGCCCAGTTGCCCAGTGTGGAAAGGTTGAGTGAAATTAAAAGAAAAAAGTTAGTTATGTCAGCGTCACAGTGGGTTACGGAAACGAACACATACCCAGCATGCAACCTGTACAATGAAATGAGCTGCTCTGAGGTGGGAACGTGTCATCTGAGGCCAGCGGGGAGACCTACAAAATGACAAGCACAGAAGAAGACCATGGGCCACTCCCCTCTCATAGAAGAGAGAGAGAGAGAGAGAGAGAGAGAGAGAGAGAGAGAGAGAGAGAGAGAGAGAGAGAGAGAGAGAGAGAGAGAGAGAGAGAGAGAGAGAGAGAAGGAGAGAGAGAGAACACTGAACTCTGAACTCTGAACTCTGAAACTTAATGTACTTCGGCCTTGGGCCATAATACATGGTTGGCGTAGGAGAAATTGACAATACCACAGCGTGGGCAAAAATCCAAAGAAAATACATAATACCAAGCTCAGTTCATATGCAAGGAATAATGAAGACAATACACAAATACATAATAAGACACGTGAATCAAACAAAATTCACAAGCGTACCTTCCTTATGTCTAAAAAGGCACACACACACACATACACACACACACATCTATCTATCTATCTATCTATCTATCTATCTATCTATCTATCTATCTATCTATCTATCTATCTATCTATCTATCTATCTATCTATCTGTCTATCTATCTATCTATCTATCTATCTGTCTATCTATCTATCTATCTATCTATCTATCTATCTATCTATCTATCTATCTATCTATCTATCTATCTATCTATCTATATGAGCACTCTGAATGTGTTTAATGTGTACAGAGTTTGGGCGAGGTAGGAGAATCAACATACTGATATGTAACATATTCTGGAACAGGAAAGAAAAAAACAACCAAACAAGAAAACCACCAACCGATTCTTGTAAATCATGACCGCGCTGAGAGAGAGAGAGAGAGAGAGAGAGAGAGAGAGAGAGAGAGAGAGAGAGAGAGAGAGAGAGAGAGAGAGAGAGAGAGAGAGAGAGAGAGAGAGAGAGAGAGAGAGAGAGAGAGAGAGAGCGTACAAAAGGGAGGATTTGGTCTTGTTGCAAAGAAATAAAAGAAAATGTTACCCTCTTGCCCAGGAATGGGGTATTGTGGGTGGCGGTGGGGGCATAGGTTATACTGCATACAGAAAAAGGCATTTGGGCATGTTATATAAAGGGGTGAAGAACGCTACCACCGAGTGGTTAAGACAGTTCGACTTCAATCCTGGGAGTCTGTGATGTCGTGGGTTTAAACCTTGGCGGTGTCCAATGATTCAGGGGTGGGGTTGGGGTGGGGGGATTTTTACAATCTCGCAGGTCAACTTCATATGTAGACCTGCTAGTGCTTCAATTCCCTTTGAGTATGTATACGTACAGTAGATCAAATTATGCACGTTAAATATCCCGTATCAGTGTTTAGTGGGTCGTGAAAACATGAACGTACCCAGGATACATCCCTGAAGTCAGAATGCGACTACCTTCACGGTGGGCAAAATGTATAAAGATAACTTCTGGGGGGCTTCTGTGGGGCAGACTTTTTGGACATCTTTTCATTTTCAACCTGACTTTATGTGAAGAATCATTGAGTTCAATTTTTACAGTCATTCATCTAAAGTGTTTTAATCAATTCTTGGCAACACTGAAATGAGTAACTGATGGCGTGAGTAAGGCCAGGGAATGATTGGCTGGTTGGTTGGTTGGTTGTTTGAAAAACATCCAATGACCAACATACCCCCCCCCCCTGTCACCCACCCCGTTCTTATTACTGCCTCGTGCAGTTTTAAGAAAACAGTCAAGGCCATGACTGTACCGGCGCAAGATCACTAACCAGAGCATACAGACTCTGCATTGCCCTTGGGTCAGATGTGGCGGTGCTTTCACCAGACCTTTCTTTGGCATTCCCACCTATATCCACAGCGCTCTTTGATGTCCACACCAATGGCAGTTAAGAGGCTTTTCCCTTTCACCGCTGGGATGACCAATCTTCGCCTTTGCCGAGAAGACTGAGGGCAGTTTGAGGACAATGGAAGGATCAGGAAAACACCTGGGAGGGAATGATGGCTGCAGGTGGATCCCCAGACATCATCCTGTCCCCCTCATGCACCTCACGCTCCTTCCTGCCGCCTGTCCACCCCTGCGCTCTAGGGGATCCATGTCCAGGTTACACAACCATTATAGGTAGGGGAAGGGGGTGGTGGTGGTGGTGGCGGTTGGAATGGGGGCAAGGTCGCTCAATGACCCGGAGTTGAAAAGGGCGGGGGTATAGGGGGAGAGAGAGGGGAGGGGCTTAGTCCGTCCTGAAGAAAGGATGCTCAGTGGAGCGTGGCAGTTGATGAAAGGTAAAGTACCAGAGGGGTGCCCCCCCCCTCCTTCCATCCTTCCTTCTGTCTGTCTGTCCATCATCACTCCTGGCCACTCTGAGGGAGGCCTGAGGCCTTTGCACCGCCACCGCCTTTGGGTCTCACACACTACCTTTGTGTCCCCGCTTAGGGGGGCGAGGGGGGAGTATTGCCCGTGAACATTGCTAAATGGTGCACACTGAACGTAGAAGCCCCCTCCCCCCACGCCCTTCTCTGCATTTGTATACAGGTCTGTGTGTGCTGAGTGTTCGGGACCAAGTCATTGACTTGATACTTTCTGAATTGTTTGGGGTGGGGGTGGGGGGATAAATCAGAGAATGGGTACAATTTGAAAAATGGGGTTGTCTGCTGACTGTTGGGGATTAAAAGAAATTTGGGTATTTTGTCAGGACTGGTATGGCCACACACACACACACACACACACACACACACACACACACACACACACACACACACACACACACACACACACACACACAGTAACGTGGAGGGAGGTAAAACACAACAAAACATGATGACACGGTATTCAGAGTTGGTTTTTTTTTCTTCATCCAACACTCAGATAGCAACTACTGTCTGTGCTTTGATTGGAAAATGCGTGGCGCTGCCGTTTGGCGCCTAACAAGTCAGGCCCCGCACGTTGGTCTGCAGCGTGAGAGATCAAAACTTCAACAAGCTAGCACACGACAGATTTTGATTTGTGCTCCAGGCTGGGACATTCTGTATTGTCTGTAGCATCATTTGGGCAACAGCTCATCCTGAAAAGCAGATCCTTTTGTTTTGTATACCAGCTTCAGCAGATGATAAAAGATCTATCAGGTGAACACCTGGTCCAGTCACCGTTCCTGTTCTGCGGATGACATGCCATGACTGCTCACCTGCCTTGTTCCCTTGGGTTTCCACCTGTCTCACCTGTTGGTATCACCGAGTTCAGAATTAGCCACCACTCAACGATAATGACGTGATCTTCATTCTCCATTTGCTTGTCTTCGCTGCCCCTGCTGACTTCATGGATTTTCAGGCCACATGATTAGGTGATGTTGCTAATGAGAGAAGCTGGTGGTCTTCCTTTTTTCTGTTTCCCTCGGTCTTGCCTTGACAGACTATTTTCGTGAGGTTTATGTCTTGGTTTCCTAGTGCATGGCCTACATATCTAAGTTTCCCTTCAGTTATCAAAGTGAAAAGTTTTCTTGCTGTTCCAGTTAGTGTAGTATGCTTTCATTACTTTGTTCTTCTTTCTGTCCAACTGGCCATTAGCAGCCTCCTAAAAAACAGATCTCAGCTGTTAGGGTTATTTGTTCATCGCCTTTTCTGTGTGTTTTGGATTCACAGCCATATAGCATAATGGCCAAACTAAGCATTTCATTAGTTTCACTTCCAGCTAGTAAAGGAATACTGCGATTTTTTCAGCATGGGTAATATTGTATTAAAGTTGCAGTGGAGCTGTCTGATTTAGGGACTGAAACTACAAGCAAGGAGACAGAGACACCTCTCTCATTCAGCCACCCGTCACCTGGCTGTAGATGCGGGGATTTCTCTTCCACCTGGTTATGGAACAACTCTTTACTTTGGTCTCATGTTGATGGCAGCCTTAAGTATCCAGCCCATCTTGGTCTGTACTGTTAATGGCAGACGCTGAGTACCCAAATCTGCTGTGGTCTGCTATTCATGACAGTTTTAACCTACCCAAATCTGCTGTGGTCTGCTATTGATGACAGCGGTAACTTACCCAAATCTGCTCTGGTCTCTGTTTACGACAGGCAATGATTGGGTCACCCCAGTCCTCAGATCTTCTCGTCTCCTAGGCAGGGGACGTGTACCCTGTATACAGACAGGCAATATGTACGCTGTATACAGACGGAAAGGCCTCAATAACTCTTTGCTGCAGGATTCAATCCTTTGAACCTGAGCTGATCCTTACTCTTCCAGCCTCTTTGACCTTTCTCAATGGCCCGTGACACCAGCTGGAGGGTCCTCACCAATGTCCACCCGGGGGGTCACAGCCCACACAAACAGCCAGGCACCGGGGTGGCTTCTTTAGGGTGCTCCAAGGTCACGTTTTTACCCCCTCCGGTGAAGACCAGGAGTTTTATTGGCTCATCGTTACCCGAATTTGTACCCGATCAATGACTTTTAGGGGGGGAGAGTATGGAGAAGGGAGGTGGAGAGGGAGGAAGGGATTGAGGGAGGGTAGGAGGGGGTATATTCAGGTCAGCCCAACACAACAGAACGTGTGTGGTTTTCCAGCTTTGCAGAAAAACCTCAGGCCCGGTGATTCATTCCTTGCTTTGTGATCGGCAGACAGCTGTGGTGAGAGAAACTGCAGTGCC
>JASPKP010006710.1:0-13831 GCA_030674155.1 Stramonita haemastoma
AACAAGTGTTTTACATCTTCTAGCTTTTCTGAGTAATTTAAATGCGGACAGTTTTGTAGGTCATTTGTAAACCAGATTCCCAGGATTTTTAATTTTTTGTGGATTCCATTCCATACCTAGATGTCTCATAAAACGAACTGCTGAGTTTTTTTTGCTCCCCAACCAGATTACACTCGTTTTACCATGATTCATATTTAAGCCAGATTTAGACCCAAATATATTTATTATTTCAATGCAAGTTTCGAACGATTTGTTGTCGCCTGCCAAAAGGATTTCTGTGTCATCTGCATACTGAGAGAGTTTGTGTTCAATATCATTAATAGTTATCCCACGTATATCTTTATTTTCACGAATCATTATAGCCAGTATTTCTGCACATAAAACGAATATATATGGAGATAATGGGTCTCCTTGTCTACAACCTCGATCGATATCAAACCACTCAGAGACCTGACCATTAACTATAACACAAGCTCTGGTATTTCTATAAAATATATCTATCCATTTACATACTCCATGTTGAAAGCCAAATGCCCTAAGTACTTTAAACATGAAATCCCAACTAACTGAGTCAAATGCTTTCTCAAAATCAATGTTCAACAAAAGTCCAGGTAATTGATGTTTTTCTAGATAAGCTATTGAGTCATAGATAAGTCTAATGTTGTCACCGATATATCTATTCCGTATGAAACCAGTTTGATCTTCATTAATAAGTTTAGGTAATACATTTTTTATACGGTTAGCTATGCATGCTGATCCAATTTTATATACAACATTTAATAAGGTTATTGGTCTCCAATTCCCTATCAAATTTCTTGGTTTGTGAATAAATAAATGTTAAAAAATGAACACACACACACACACACACACACACACACACCACACACACACACACACACACACACACACTGCATGCATAGTCGCATAGTTGTATGCTAATGCACAAATGATTACAACATGTCATACAATAAGAGCACTATTAGTTGATAAGATGTACATATAATACTTTTTTTTTTTAAAGTAGATAATTTAAAAAAAAATCACCCACTGCACTTAGTAAAAGAAACATATGCCCACTTCACTAAAGGTATCCCTTACACCATGCCCTGCCCAGCTCTCTCTCTCTCTCTCTTCTTGGCAATTCTTCTTGTTGTTGTTGTTGTTGTTGTTCTTCTTTTCTTCTTTTTTCTTCTTCTTCTTCTTCTTCTTCTTCTTCTTCTTCTTCTTCTTCTTCTTCTTCTTCTTCTTCTTCTTGCTTCTTCTTTTCTTTTCAATTCTTCTTCTTCTTCGTAATTCTTCTTCTCTTGCAATTCTTCTTCTTCGCAATTCTTCTTCTTGCAATTCTTCTTCTTCGCAATTCTTCTTCTTTGCAATTCTTCTTCTTCGCAATTTCTTCTTCGCAATTTTTTTTTCTTCTTTATAATTCTTCTCCTTCGCAATTTTCTCCTTTTTTTCTTCTTCTTCTTTTCTTCTTCTTCTTCTTTTTTCTCTTTTCTTGCAATTCTCTTCTTCGTAATTCTTCTTCTTCTTTGAAATTCTTCTTCTTCTTCGCAATTCTTTTCTTCCTCGGAATTCTTCTTCTTCCTCGCAATTCTTCTTCTTCCTCGCAATTCTTTTTCTTCTTCGCAATTCTTCTTCTTTTCGCAATTCTTCTTCTTCTTTGCAATTCTTCTTTCTTCTTCTTCTTCTTCTTCTTCTTCTTCTTCTTCTTCTTCTTCTCTTCTTACTTCTTCTTTCTTCTTTTTTGCAATTCTTCTTCTTTCTATTGTTTTTCTTCTTCTTTCGCAATCTTCTTCTTCATTTCTTTCTTCTTCTTCTCTTCTTCTTCTTCTTCTTCTTCTTCTCTCTTCTTCTTCTTCTTCTTTGCAATTCTTCTTCTTCTTCGCAATTCTTCTTCGTCTTCTCAAAACTTTTTTTCTTCTTTAAATTCTTCTCTTTCCATTTTCTTCTTCTTCTTCTTTTCTTCTTCTTCTTCTTCTTCTTCTTCTTCTTCTTCTTCTTCTTCTTCTTCTTCATTCTTCTTCTTTGCAATTTTCTTCTTTGCAATTCTTCTTCTTTGCAATTCTTCTTCTTCACAATTCTTCTTCTTCGTAATTCTTCTTCTTCTTCTTCTTTCAAATTCTTATTCTTCTTCTTCGGAATTCTTCTTCTTCTTCGGAATTCTTCATCTTCTTTGCAATTCTTCTTCCTCGCAATTCTTTTTCTTCTTTGCAATTCTTCTTCTTCTTCGCAATGCTTTTTCTTCTTTGCAATTCTTCTTCTTCTTCAGAATTCTTCTTCTTCTTCTCATTCTTCTTCTTCTTCTTCTTCTTCTTTCTTCTTCTTCTTCTTCTTCTTCTTCTTCTTCTTCTACTTCACAATCTGTCTTCTTCTTTTTTCCTTCTTCTCCTTCTTATTTCTTCTTCTTTGCATTGCTTCTTTTCTTTTTGCAGTGGTTACCAATTGGATGGGTGACCATTTGGGTGCCTTCATTTCAGTCCATTCCCCCCCTTGTTCACCGAGCTGTAAATGGGTACCTGCCCTCTTTAGGGTCAGGGAAGATTGAGCAGCGAGGGAGAGGAGATGGGCGCCACCCTCAATATGCTGGCCCCTAGAGAAGCTGAGGTCTGTGATTCCTCACTCACCTTCGACCACATAGGTTATGGGACACCTTTACCATTTTTCATTTTACCATACTTCTACTTCAGAGGATTTGTTTCTCTTTTAATCCAGAGTGCAAGTTTTTATGCTAAGGACTGCAGTGAATGAAGACCATCTCAACATAAATGTGATGCTCCACAACAAAATGAGTCCCTTAGCACATTACTCAATTTTGCGCTAGAAGACATTAAAGGTAGGTGGGGGTCAAGTTGTTAATTTTGAGATTTTGATCGATTATTAAATTATATCCATTGTTCTACCTTGTAATGAAATATCAAGGCATAAATTTTATTTCTTTTGCTTCTAAATGTGTTTTGAAAATACCCAAGCCTTCATTCTGACAACCTGTTATAAAAATAAACTTGCCTGTTTCTCATTTTGTCACATCCTGCAGTCTATCATTTCAATTTGTAATAACTTTGCACAGATTTGTCCGATTTTCAATCTGTTTTTTGAAATGAATAGCCTTTTTATTGCAGATTCATAAATTGTCAAGTAACTAAAAATTGACCTCTGGTGCAATGCGACTCCTTATGTGGTGGAGCGTCACAAATATTCCAAGCATAAGAAAACCTGGATGTCGGCCAGGAAACTTTGCTTCCAGAGATTGTGTCCTGGTCCAAGATAGGAGAGGTTGGCTACAGAAACTGGAAAGGCACATACAAATACAACTGTAATAATTTAAAAAACCAAAGAGGTTTAAGAGTCCTAGTATTTCAGAAGCCTCAAGCCTCCTTCACTTGTTTCCTTGATGCTACAGCTACCTTCAGCTCATGAAGACATTTGGCCTTCAAAAGGCAACAAAGAACCCAGAATCTGGACATGGCACAGCCCAGATGGAGACACTCACAACAGCATAGACTACATCCTGCTAAAGAGATACTTCCAGTCCTCTGTAAACGTTGCTAACACCAGTTGGGTTTTTTTTTCAGGAGCCGAATTTTTAAAAATGCCAATGAATTAGTGATATCAACCTCTTTTTGAAAATCTATTTGAAGAGGGTCAACAGCACAGAAATACAAGGATCTAGTTTGACTTTCAGGAGCTGAAGGATCCAGAGGTAGGAGCAGCCATCAAAGCATCTATTGGAGGACAACATGTTCCCTTCATGAGGTCTTGACACAAGGAAATGGATGAACACCTTCAACACAACAGTGACAGAAGTAACAATGAGAATTCTTTGCCAATATTGGCTGGTGATTTGATTTGATTTGATTTAATTTATTCTTTTATATCGAGGATAATGGAATAAGCACTCTTGTGCTTTTTTACGTCCAGTCCCCGTGTGTATTGAGTTTTGTAAATGTCATCTGTTCCCACCAGCACACGATGGCCTACTCTTACGAAAAGCGGAACAGGATTTAACGTGTGCGCAAGATGTTCTGCGTGCTTTCGCACACGGGGCCTCGGTTTAAAGTCTCATCCAAAGGACTTTTGGGGAGAGTGGAGTCAGCACTGATGTTAACTCCAGGAGAAAAATCTCCTCGACTGGAATCCAACCCGGGTCTTCAAATTGCCAGCGCAATGTTGTGACCACTAGGCTATCTGTCCCTGGCTATCACTGGCTTCTGTCCTCTGGGTCTGCCATGGTTTCCTGGTCCTTAGCTCTTTTGCTCAGCCTTGGACTGCATCCTGTTTTAGTCATTTCTAACTTGATTGAATAATTGTAGTTAAAATCATAGAAACGTTCAATTTTAGTATTTTAGTCACATCATGAAGAAAAACGAACACAGAAAACCTGAATTATCTGGAGTAAAGATTCTTCATTGGAATGCTAGGAGCATTGCAACAAACATTTTAAGTTTTGAACATTTTTTAAGTTGTCACTTTTATTCTATACTAGTCCTGCAGTCTTTGAATGTTTGTAAAAATAAAATGCCCAAACTAGAGCATTTTTATTATGGGCCATTATGTAGCATTGATTATGTTTCTAAAAAGGTAAAATCAGCCATATATATAAGGCATGGTTTAGATTATCAAAAGTTAGCTTTGTGGCCAATACCTCCAGATGTCAAGGATATTTATTGTACTGGTGTGTCTGTCAAGATTAACAAAACTGTAGTATTTAATGTCTTATCTGTATATCTTCCCCAAGGTCCAAAACTTGATAATACTGACTGGATTAAAAACGTAGATTTTACAAAGAATAAATGAGTGATGTTGGGGGATTTTAATGTGCATGTCCCGTTTTGGGATTTGGAATGTACAATTGTCACCAATAATCCTATTGTAGAAAATATTATTGATTCTAAATTATGTCTTTTAAATGATGGCAGGATAACCAGAACACCTGATATTCACTATCACAAGCCTAGTGCTATCGATTTATCATTGATTTCCCCTTCTTTAGCACTCGATTGCAAATGGGATGTTAATGAAGATTGTCTTGGTAGTGACTACTTTCCTATTTCTATATCATTTAGTAAAAAAATTATCATAGATTTACCGAAATTTGAAGGTTCCAAAGTATTTGTTTAACTTGGCAAACTGGGAGCCATTCCGAACACACCTTAACCTATATGATTGTCAAGTGTGGAAAGTGATGACGTAAATATTTTCTACAGGCTTTTTACAAAAGCTGTTATGTCAGCTACTGAGCTCTCTTTTCCAAAGCCTAAAAACCAATGCAGTGGGAAGCATAAAGGCAATATATGGTGGACAAAAGATTGTGAAGAGGCAGTCCATTATAAAAAAGAGAAATACAAAATATAGTTTAAAGACAAAACTGAAGAAAATCTTATCAATAGTAAAAGAGCTAAGCAGCTATGCAAGAAAACAATTGCAAAAGCAAAAAAGACATATTGGACAGAATTTTGCCTAAAGGAAGTATCAGAATCAAAAGATATGCAAAAGGTTTGGAAGAAGATCAATAAAATGAAAAATGGATTTCACTTACCAGCTTATCCAATAAAATTAGAAAACAATAGTTTCCCAAGCACAGCAGAAAAAGCAGAAGCCTTTAATACAATGTTTTCTGAAAGTAGTTTGACCTCAGAACTGTCTCCTGATGTTAGACGTAAAAGACAAGAAGAACCTGAACTATTAAACATGGCAGAACCTCCAGAGGATAATCTGCATTATCTGAACTCTGAAATTCAATACAATGAATTTGTTGAAGTCCTTGAATCCTTTAGAAGTAACAGGTCAGCAGTTGGTATTGATTGCTTGTCTTATCAAATGTTAATTAATTTGCCCGAGAGTTGGAAAAAAGTACTATTTTCATTTCTCCAAAAATGTTGGATAAATGGCACTCTTCCTAATGTCTGGAAGCAGTCGATTGTAGTCCGAGTTCTTAAAAGTGGCAAATCTCAATCAGCTTTAAGCAGCTACAGACCAATTGCCCTCACTTCTCATGTTGGAAAAGTACTTGAAAAAATAGTTCAAAAACGCCTATGGCACTATTGTGAAAAAACCAATATAAATCCTATAAACCAGGCTGGTTTTCGAAGAGGGAGATGTATAATTGATCACCTTAGTAAAGTTAACCCATGATATTAAAAAGCAGTTTTCCAAAGGAAAGAGTACACTAGCTACTTTCTTTGATGAAAGGAAAGCATACGACAGGGTTTGGCATCATCATCATCATCATCCTTTACACCCAGTGGTGTGTAGGGCAGCAACAAAGACTTTTCACCCCTGCCTATCCTGGGCCAGCATTGATCAATGAACTCCAAGAGTGTTGCATAGCTTCCATCTCACATTCCACTGTCCTCCTCCATGTTGTTCTTGGTCTTCCTCTCTTTCTCTTACCGTCTGGGATCCAGTGCAGTGCTGTTCTTGCGATAGATTGTGTGTCTCTCCGGAGTATATGCCCAATCCATCTCCATCTTCGTTTGCTAATGATGGTGCCCATGTCAGTTTGGTTGCATTTCCTCAGTAGATCTTCATTGGAAATCTTTTCTGGCCAAAATATTCGAAGGATTCTCTGGAGGCAGTGGTGTGGAAGGATCTAAGTTTGGCAAGATCCTCTCGTCTTCCTCCAACATTCAGATCCATACAGGAGTGTAGACACAACACAGCTCTGATACAACTTCAGCTTGGTGTTGGTACCGTACTGTGGAGATCTCCAGATGTTGTTCATCTCCTTAAACATATTCCTGGACTTTCCCAGTCTGCTGTGGATGTCTTTTTGGTGCCACCCTCAGGTCTGATGCTGCTGCCCAGATACGTGAATTTGTTCGCCTGGTGTAAGTCTGTTCCATTTACTTTCACAGGGGCTGGTGTTTTAACATTTAGTGTCATTGTCTCTGACTTCTTGGTGCTGATTTGTAGCCCCACCTGCCGTCCGAAGGTTTGATGTCTGCTGGTCTTTCCTGTATATGTTGGTGTGTGTGGGATAGTAGCGCCAGGTCATCTGCAAAGTCCAAGTCATCAAGAGTTGAGAAGAGGTTCCACCTGATTCCTCTTGGAGTGTCTTCTGTTGTCTGCCTCATGACCCAATCAATGACAAGATTGAAGAGAACAGCTGACATTACACATCCTTGTCTTACACCTGTCTTGACTTCAAAGAGTGTGTCACTACGGCCTACTGAGCATCTGAAGTTGTTATAGAAGCTCTTAATCAGGTTTACCAGCTTGGATGGAATGCCATAGTGTCGTAGAATGTTTCAAAGGCTGTCCCTGTGAATGCTGTCAAAGGCTTTTTCAAAATCAACGAAATTCACATATAGTTGCCTTTGCCACTCGGTGCACTGTTAAATGATGGTACATAGTGCGAAGATCTGATCAGTACAACTTCTTTGTTTTCTGAACCCTGCTTGTTCTTTTCTCAATGACTTGTCTACAGCATCTGACATTCTTCTGATGATGACCTTGGCCAGTATCTTGCTTGGCACTGACAGAAGAGAAATTCCTCTCCAGTTGTTGCAGTCGTTCAGGGCTCCTTTCTTGGGAATCTTGACAATTACCCCTTTGGTCCAGTCATCAGGTACTTTTTCCCCTCCCATATGGCTGTGAACAGTGGCTGAAGAATGGTCACTGCCAGCTCAGGATCGGCCTTGAACAGTTCTGCATCAAGGTTGTCCTGGCCTAGCGACTTGCCATTTTTGAGTGTCTTGATCCAGCCACTATTTCTTCTTTTGACGGAGGGTCAGTGTCAATGTCCAGGTCTTCTGCAGCTTCTGGAATGTCCATTGTCTCTTCAGGAGATGGTTGATTGAGAACTTCCTGGAAGTGTTCGGTCCATCTATTTTCTTGTTCTTTCTCAGTTGTCAGCAGTTTTCCCTGTTTGTCCTTGACTGGCCCCCTGTGCTCCCCTTGAACTTGCCACACACTTGCTTTGTGATCCTGAAGACCCTTCCCTGCTCCCCTTTTGCTGCCACTTCCTCTGCTTCAGCTGCAAGTTGGTCCATGGCATCTTTCATATTGCGGTATGCAAGTTTTCTTCACTTTCTTGTTAGCCTCTTTATACACCTCTTCTTGTCTTCTTGCAGTCGTGGGGATTTTGTCTGCAGCATTTTTTTCTTGATCTGTCTTCTCTCCTCGATGGCATCTAATGTCTCCTGCTGGATCCAGTCTTTATTTTTCGTCTTCTTTAGGTGGCCTAACGTCGACTTGTCCTCTCGGTGTATAACATGGCAATATGCTTCCATGTTGACTCTATGTCCTGTTGATCTGTCAGGTCTTGTAAGGTCTGAAATCTATTCCTTAGGTCACGGACAAAGTCAGCCTTTAAGGTGCTTTTTTCTCAGTCGCTGGGTGTCAAAGCGTGCCTGAGTGGCTGGCCTGGCTTCAGTCTTCTTCAACTGTCTGGATGGTTGCTGTCACGAGGTGATGGTCACTTCCACGTCCGCACTGTGCATGGTCTTCACGTCCAGAAAGGGAGCGTCGCCATACACCGTTGATCATCAAGTGGTCAATCTGGTTCCTGTCTCTTCCATTTGGCGAGTTCCAGGTCAGCTTGTGGATGTCACGGTGCGTGAAGAGGGTCCCTCCTATCACCAGGTTGTTCATGGCACAGAACTCCAGTCTCTCTCGATTGTCATTCCTGGTCCCCATACCATGCTTCCCCATGACTCGTTCATAGTCGGTGTTGTCATTTCCGACCTTAGCGTTCAGATCCCCCATGATGACTAGAATGTCGTGCCGTGGGGTTTTTTCTGTCTTCGTCTGGAGCTGGTTGTAGAAATTGTCTGTCTTCTTTGCTACCGTCGTTGGTTAGTGCGTAGCACTGAATGATGGAGATGTTGATGTGCCTGCCCTTCAATCTGGCACTCATAAGTCTGTTGTTTATTGGCTTCCATTCTAGCAGGCATCGCTCTACACCTTTCCTAAGGATGATGGCAACTCCCTCGTGGTGCATATTGTCGTCTCTCCCAGAGTAGAGGACGGTTTTTCCAGTGGTGGTTTTCATCCTCCCAGATCCAGTCCATCTGCTCTCACTCACACCTAGGACATGAAACTTGAATCGTCTCATTTCTGATGTTACTTGTGCCAGCTTGCCTGTTTCATTCATTGTTCTTACATTCCAATGTCCTAGTCTTATCTTGGTTTTGGTGGTGTTCAGGTCCATCCTTATCCTGCTGGCAACGTCCTCTCGGCTTTGGCCACCAGCATTCATTCGAGCCTCGCTGGGCTCGGAAGGCCCCTCAAACACAGAAGTAGTAGTTTTCTCTGTTGCTGTTTCTGTAAGGTACTGTTTTTTACGAGACAGGGCTGTTGGCCCTATGCCCAGCCCCCACTCTGGAGGACCAGGCTTTTTTCTGTTGGGGTGTGCTTCCCCCACATACGACAGGTAGTACCAGTTTAGCATGGACTACTGGTAGCAGGCAAGCCTGACCTGACAAGTGAGACCCTCCTTAGTCGCCTTTTACGACATGCCTGGCAGGGAACAGCAGTCCTATTCTCAGCTTGCTTAGCAAACTTCCGGGTACTGCACGGGGGCATAAACCACACGCCGATGCACAAATGATTATAAAATGGCATACACTGAGAACAATATCAACGGTTATGATGCAGCATATTACACTGAAAGATAACAGTAAACAAAATTTTACGCTTACTCTTACGAACACAAACGCTCCACCGCCCCCCCAAAACAACAACAACAACAACAACAACAACAACAACAACAAAGAACCCCAAGCAAACAACAACAAAAAAACAAATGAACAACAACAAACAAACAAAAATACCAACAACAAAAATCAACATAAACAACAACAAAAGCAACAAACTAAAACTAAAAACACAGAAACCTATGTGGGTTTCAAGCCATACTGAAAAAAAACAACTGCAGAAATATTTAGTACAGGAGAAGTAATATTCAATCCTACAGAGAGAGAGAGAGAGAGAGAGAGAGAGAGAGAGAGAGAGAGAGAGAGAGAGAGAGAGAGAGAGAGAGAGGAGAGAGAGAGAGAGAGAGAGGAGAGAGAGAGAGAGAGAGAGAGAAGGCAAGGCAAGGCAAGGCAAGGCAAGGGAAGGCAAGGCAAAATTCTTTTATTCGAGGATAATAGATAAGCACTCATGTGCTTTTTTACATCCAGTCCCTGCCCTTTTCAGGGATAACATCAAGATAAAAAGATAGCCTCAGCTAAACAAGAACAATTATAAAGAACCAATTACCAAGAGCAAGAAACCATACCAAGTATCAAACAACAGGTAAGAAATAAGACAGAGATACAATATTAAGGTAATGTTATAAGAAGGTACTCATTCAGAAACGAAAATAAGAAGTAAGAATCAATGATGATTTTGATTTGAATATAAAAAAAAAACAAACAAACAAAGCACAAAAATAACCAAAACCAAAACAAAACGAAACAAAACCAAAAAAAAGGCGTAATAATTAAAGTTCAAACATGAGAATATGATGAGGTTAGATGACTGAAAACATCAATCCACCACCATCTATCATCAAAATAAGTCCCATAAAACATAAGATTTTGATAAAAGGTGAGAAAGAACAACAGCAGGTAAGAAATAATGACTGAGATACAATATTAAGGTAATGTTATAAAAAGGCACTCATTCAGAAACGAAAATATGAAGTAAGAATCAATGAAGATTTTGATTTGAATACAAAAAAACAACAAAAAACCAATCAAAGCAAAAAAAAAAGTGCAATAATTAAAGAGCAAACATGAGAATATGATGAGGTTAAATGACTGAAAACATCAATCCACCACCATCTATCCTCAAAATAAGTCCCATAAAACATAAGTGTTTGAACAAAAAAAAACCACACACACACACACACACACACACACACACACACACACACACACACACACACACACACACACACACACAACATCTCACTTAGTCTTATGATTATGGTCATAAGATCATCATAATCAGAGAGAAGTGAGCAGGGAGAGGGCAGATAGTTTGAGAGGGGAGAAGTGTGGTTTGTTATTTTTGATGCATCAAGTGGATTAGAAGGTGATTTTTGAAGGTTGTTAATGATTGATGCTGTTTAATTGAGTCAGGGAGGGAGTTCCATAGTGTAGGGCCTGAGTGTAGTAAACTAGTTTTGAACAAGTCTATTCTTGGGATTGGGACACTTGGCTTTACCTATTTCTGGAATGATTCATTGGGAATTTGTCTTTTAAGGATGTGGGGACATTTCCTGTCAGTATCTTAAACATCATGATGCCTTTGTTATATTTTAGTCTTTGGTATAGGGGAAGGATATTTAACTGAGTATAATCCCCTTCTAGCAAGGTTGTTTTCTTCAGAAGGACCAGTTTGAGACCATGTTTACACAGACTTAGTAACGTTTCATCATATTTGCACTAGCAGAGTCCCACAGGGTTGCAGCATAGTCTATTGAGGATTGTATATAAGCTTGAAAAAACAGTTTCCTTGAATGGAAATCGAGAAAGTGTTTAATTTTAATCAACTGGTAGACTTTTTGGACAAGTATTTGCATAGATGAGATATGTGGTAGAACCAGCTGAGATTTTCATCGATTGTCACTCCTAGAACTTTGTGGTGAGAGGTTTGTTTGATTGCTCCCTTTTTATGTGAATTGGAAATAGTTTATGTGGTAAATTTTGTCGCTTTTGTCTGGTGGTGATAAGCATGCATTTTGTTTTTGGGGATGGATAGACATGTGGTTCAGTTCAGTCCATTTGACAAGGTCGTCAGTGCTTTTTTGTAATAAGGTTGTAAGATAGTTAATGTCATTATGGCTCGTATGTATGGTTGTGTCATCTGCAAATAGTTCACATTGGAATTGATATATAGGGGAAGGTCGTTTATGTATAATGAGAAGAGAATTGGGCCCAATATGGATCCCTGTGGTACTCCATATTGAATGGGCTTTAGTTTGGATGTTGATGTAGCCATTGAGACACACTGGTGCCTATTTGTAAGATATGAATCGAGTAGTCCTAGGGTTTTTGTAAAAATGTTATACAGGTTTAGCTTTTTAAGGAGAAGTTTGTGGCCGATTGTATCAAATGCTTTTTTGAAATCAACAAATAATACTCCACAAAATTTATTGTCATTGATGTTTGATAGCCAATTATCTACAAGACTGGTTAGTGCTGTGGGACATGAGTGCTTTATCCTAAATCCAGACTGATTAGGATGAAGTAAGTTGTTGATTTCTGTATGACGGACTAAGTGTTTATTCATATGTTTTTCCAGTGGTTTTGAAAGGATCGGTATAATGGAGATGGGCCTATAGTTTGAAGGATCAGAAGCATCGCCAGACTTGTAGATGGGGATTACTTTAGAACATTTGAAGGCGTTGGGGAAATAGTTCTTATCAAGGCAGAGGTTATATATATATGTTAGGGTGTCTGTGATAACTGGAGCTGATAATTTTAATATACTGCTGTCTATTCCATCAAGACCACACGTTCTTGATTGTTTGAGGTGAGTCAGATAGTTTTAGACCTCTGAGACAGACATGAAAGATGTGAAGTTTTGAAGGAATATGCTTTTCTTGGCAGAATTGTTTTAATTCATTGAGATCATTGGACTCTGAGTTATCATTGCTAATTACATTGGAAGAAACATTGATGAAGTGGTTGTTAAGTTTATCAGCAGAGATGTCTTTGATAACATTTGATTTAGGAGTTGATTGATTGTTTGTTATTTGATTTATTGCTCGCCATACAGTCTTTGAATTTTGTTTAGAAGATAGTAGGTCTTGAAAATATTTCTTTTTTTCACGCCGTTCTTGTGAGATTATGGCGTTTTTTAATTTTTTTGACTCATCATAATATTTGTGTTCTTTTTGAAGGTCTCTAAGATAACATGCTTCCTCTAGTTCCTTTGTGAGCCAAGGCGGTTTGGGGATGTGTTTGATCCTAATGATTTTAAATGGAGAATGTTTGTTATAGATTTCAGTGAACGTTTTTATCCAAAACTCAATGGCTAAGTCTGGATCAGTAATATTGAAGGTTTCTGAGAGTGTGGAGTTGCATAAGTCTATGAGAAAAAGCTGTTCATTAAACTTTGCAAAGGAACGATAGGTTATAGTTTTATGGCCAGGTTTGGGAATTTTTGTTCCTTTTTTTGACCATGTAGCGCAGACTGGGTAGTGATCGCTGCAGTTGTAGACAGGGACACATGTTTCTATGATGTTTTCTGGGTTTGATACATAGCTGTGGTCAATTAATGTGTTTGAATTTGATGTGACTCTCGTGGGAGATTAAACTAATTGGTGAAGATTGAATGAATTCATAACTTGGGTCCATTGATTATGTATTTTTGTTAGGTCTATATTGAAATCGCCCAGTAAGATTATTTCCCGAGATTCAAGTAGGACTTCGTTCATCATGGAGTCAAATTTGTCTATCCAATTTGTTCTTTCACTTGGATTCCTGTAACAGAACCCCATTATAACAGGCCGTGTACCTTTCATGGAAACTTCAATCCAGATAGATTCTATTTCATGACGTTCTAGAACGGGCAGATGTTTGAACGTTACAGAATCATTAATATAGATTAAGATACCTGTTTCTTTTGGCTTTTGTGGATCTTTCCCAGGATTTTATAACCTGGAATATGTATGTCAGCATTGGTTATATGTTCTGTGAGTCTTGACTCAGAAAGCCTAGTATGTGGAATGGTTTGCCTTGATTTGTGATGAGTGTTGATATATCTTCGATTTTGTTTATTGCATGGTTTATGTTTAGGTGGCAAATTCGTAAGCCAATTTTGGAGGGCCAGGTATTGTGTCTTTGATGCATCTATTACAGGTAGTTTGGTAGGCAGTTACTAATGAGTGCAAAGA
>JASPKP010006711.1:0-2500 GCA_030674155.1 Stramonita haemastoma
TTTCTTATCTTCTTTAAAGGCTTCATCTTGTTTCTCCTTCTTTTTTGTTTTTATTTTTGTCTTTTTCTATACTGTTGTGATCTCATAATTGATCGCTTGTAAAGTGGGAAAGGGGACAGCATAGCTCAGTGGTCAGAGCACTCGCTTTCCCCCAGCTAAGGTTAAGCAGCATCGAGCGTGGTTACCAGCTGGATGGGGTGACCGTTTGCGCGCCTTGGCTTCAGAACAGTTCCCCCTAGTTCACCCAGCTGTAAATGGGTACCTGCCCTCTTTAGGGTCAGGAAAGGTAAAGCAGCGAGGGAGAGGAGATGGGCGCCGCCCTCAAAATGCTGGCCCGTAGAGAAGCTGAGGTGTCTGATGATGCCTTGCTTCCTGCGACCACACAGGTTATGAGTTAACTCTTCCAAAATGCGGAACGGGTTTTTTAACGAGTGCACAAAGTGTTCTGTGTGCGTTCGCACACGGGGCCTAGGTTTATATAGTCTCACCGGAACTACTTAAACATTCGGTTTGGTGGTTTGTTTGGGTTTTTTTCGGGGGGGGGGGGGGGGGAGGGAGGGGTCAAAACCGAGAAGAAAGGGCTAGGGTGGGAATCGAACTCAGAACCTCACCACTAGTTTACGTCTTGTTAGGCAGAGAGAGAGATGAACGTCTTAACCATCCTGCCGGTAACCTCGTCGTTCTTGAAGGCTATTTCAATTCCCTTCATTGCCATTTCTGCCACGAAGCATGTTGGACCATTTTGGATGGGGGGGGGGGGGGGGGGGGGGCATGAGAACTGGCCTGTGGACCTGTGTATCGACTTGGGCTTGTGTGTGTGTGTGTGTGTGTGTGTGTGTGTGTGTGTGTGTGTGTGTGTGTGTGTGTGTGTGTGTGAGGCCATACAGATTGGGGACATTGCATTGCTTTGGGCTCTGTGGCTCTCAACATGCACAGTGTAGGCAGCAGGCAGCAGGCCATTCGCAATGGAGATGGGATGGAATACTGCTCCTCTCTCTCTTGAAGAGAGAGAGAGAGAGAGAGAGAGATGGGAGAGTGAGAGAGATGAGAGAGAGAGAGAGAGAGAGAGAGAGAGAGAGAGAGAGAGGAGGAGGTGAGTGTGTGTGTGTGTGAGTGTTTGCGTGTGGTGTATGTGTGTGTGTGTGTGGTGTGTGTGTTGTGTGTGTGTGTGTGTGGTGTGTGTGTGTGTGTTGTGTTGTGTTGTTGTGTTGTGTTGTGTTGTGTTGTGTTGTGTTGGTTGTGTGTGTGTTGTGTATTGTGTTGTGTTGTGTTGTGTTGTGTGTGTGTTGTGGTGTGTGTGTGTGTGTGTGTGTGTGTGTGTGTGTGTGTGTGTGTGTGTGTGTGTGTGGTGCGCTCGCGCGCGCGCGCGCTCTTTCTTTGATTTAACATCTCTTCACCCAAAGTGATATTAAATGAATGTGTGTGTGTGTGTGTGGTGTGTGTGTGTGTGTGTGGTGTGTGTGTGTTGTGTGTGTGTGTGTGTGTGTGTGTGTGTGTGTGTGTGTGTGTGTGCGCGCGCGCTCTTTCTTTGATTTAACATCTCTTCACTCATAGTGATATTAAACGAGTGTGTGTGTGTTTGTGCGTGCGTGTGCGCGCGCTTACGAGCGCACACACACCTTGACCTTCAAAGTTCATGAAGATGGTTCTTCTTAAACCAAATAGAGTATTTCATAGACAGTTGATTGTGTTTCTGAAATGTCATCGGACAATTTTTATAGATATTGGAGATAGTATTGTACATAGTATCCTACACTGTGCTCTTTCTTCGATTTAACATCTCTTCACCCAAAGTGATATTAAATGAATGTGTGTGTGTTGTGTGTGTGTGTGTGTGTGTGTGTGTGTGTGTGTGTGTGTGTGTGTGTGTGTGTGTGTGTGGCGTGCGTGTGTGTGTGCGCGCGCTCTTTCTTTGATTTAACATCTCTTCACTCATAGTGATATTAAACGAGTGTGTGTGTGTGTTTGTGCGTGCGCGTGCGCGCGCGCACGAGCGCACACACGCGTGCGTGCCTGAAGGCGCACACCTTGACCTTCAACGTTCATGAAGATGGTTCTTAAACCAAATAGTAGTATTTTATAGATAGTTGATTATGCTTCTGAAATGTCATCGGACAATTTTTATAGATATTGGAGATAGTATTGTATTAAATGATGCTGTAATATTTTGGATATGGAAATCTATTGTTACAGCTTATAAATCATCTTACCCTTTTTAGGTAATCGGCTGTTATTGTGAAGCCAAAAAAAAAAATTCAAGAAACGAATGCTCTGCTTTATAACACACAAAGTCCTTTTTGTTATATCTGACATTGAGAGGAGAGGAGAGTGAGTGCTGTAATAGCCATTACACAGATCATTTCCACATCACGCACACTTTGTCGGAACTGTCGGACAATGATGCATAGCTCGCGACCCAGACTCATCTTTCAATGACAAAAGATTTCATTTACACAACCAGAAATTAACCGACAGGAAAAATTGATAGGCGATTTCCTAA
>JASPKP010006711.1:7500-10000 GCA_030674155.1 Stramonita haemastoma
CTAGCCAAAGACTGATCGGCAAGATGTATCCGAGCGAGAGATTTCCTGTACAGTCAGTTGGCTTCATGTGATATAGATAGATAGATAGATAGATAGATAGATAGATAGATAGATAGATAGATAGATAGATAGATAGATAGATAGATAGATAGATAGATAGATAGATAGATAGATAGATAGATAGATAGATAGATAGTAGGTAGGTAGGTAGGTAGGTAGATAGGCAGATAGGCAGATAGGCAGATAGATAGACAGATGGGACAGATAGATAGATAGATAGATAGATAGATAGATAGATAGATAGATAGATAGAATAGATAGATAGATAGATAGATAGATAGATAGTTATACCCACCCACCTCCTAGAAGCTCAGTGCTCGAAATTTCCTCTTTTCTATCATTTTTCTTTGTTTCTGCCTAGTTCCTGTTTCTTCCAGTCTCATTTTTCTTGTCTTATTTTCTGCCTTTTTGGTCCATTCTCCTGCCTGCCTTTTCTTTTCACAAAGGCTTAAAAAGATTTAAAGATTCTCTCTTATGCAGAAGTCGGATGCGCTGGGCCTGACTTGTAAGGTGCTTAACGTCAGCATGACGCTTTTTTCCCCTCAAAAACAGACAATTGTTGCTGTCTGAGCATTCGACGAACAAGAAGAAGACAGCCAAACTGGGTGTGAAGGGAGAGCGAGCAAGTGAGATTAATAGATGGATGGATGGATGGATGGATGGATTAATGGATAGATGGATGGATAGATGGACTGATGGATAGATAGATAAATAATAGATAGATAGATAGATAGATAGACAGACAGACAGACAGACAGACAGACAGACAGATAGATAGATAGATAGATAAATAGATAGATAGTCAGACAGACAGACAGACAGACAGACAGACAGACAGACAGACAGACAGACAGAGAAATTAAGACAGACATAAAAGCAGATAGACTGGTAGATAGACGAAAAGATAGACAGAGAGTGAGACACATACAAAGAAATTAAGACAGACATGCAAGCAGATAGACAGGTAGATAGACGAAGGTAGACAGAGAGAGAGAGAGAGAGAGAGAGAGAGAGAGAGGAGAGAGAGAGAAGAGAGAGAGAGAGAGAGAGAGAGAGAGAGAGAGAGAGGCACACAGGCAGGCAGGCAGGCAGGCAGACAGACAGGCAGACAGACAGACAGACACAGACAGACAGACAGACAGACAGACAAAGAAATAAAAGCATACAGTCAAACAGACAGACAAACAGACATCCATGCACACAGACAAAAATAAAGAGTTTGTAAGGCAGTCACAAGGCTTCAAACTTTTTCCTTCCCACTCTCTAGTCAGAAATGGCCTTTAGTTGTTCAGGGCAAAAACCAGATGGACACTAATGGGGCCATAGTCATTTGGGGGGCCAATCGACAGACAGACAGACACAGAACCGACCTAGACAGGATCAGGATCAAGACAATTTCTGCCAGTCTGCACCTAGAAGAAAGGAGCAACAGTGGTAGTACGCATGAGAGAGAGGGATAAAGGGAGAGAGAGAGAGAGAGAGAGAGAGAGAGAGAGGGGGGGGGGGGGGGGCGGAGGGGAGGGAGGGAAGGAGAGATAGAGGGGGAGGGAGAGAGGGAGGGAGGTGGGCAGGAGAGAGTGAGAGACAGAGGGGAGGGAGGGAGAGAGAGATATACTTTTATTTATCTTTTTATTCTTTTATTTCGAGGATAATGGAATAAAATAAGCGACCAATAAGCGAAATAGGGGGAGGGAGAGAGGGAGGGAGGTGGGCAGGAGAGAGTGAGAGACAGAGGGGAGGGAGGGAGAGAGAGATATATACTTTTATTTATCTATTTATTCTTTTATTTCGAGGATAATGGATAATGGTACTACCATTCCAATAACTTCAATAGAATTCGGCAATACGTCAGTTCCGCTATCCACTTCTGTGAAGTATCTAGGAGTCGTTGTCGATAACACTCTCTCCATGCAAAAATTCATTACCCAAACCTGTCAGTCATGCTACTATCAACTAAGGCGTATTAGCGCAATTCGAAAGTACCTGTCCACTGATGCAACTTCCAAAACTTGTCACTTCTCTTATTCTCTCACGTCTGGACTATTGCAATTCTCTTTTGGCTGGTCTGCCAGCATCATCCATCCACTCCCTTCAACGCATACAAAACTCCGCAGCTCGTCTGGTCCTCAGAAAGAAAAAATCTGAGCACATTACCCCTCTCTTGCAATCTCTTCATTGGCTGCCCGTACCACAGAGAGTAAACTACAAGATCAATACCCTCTGTTACAAATGTCTCCACAATACTGCACCCTCCTACCTCTGTGAATGTCTTCACTTGTACACACCTTCTCGCTCCCTCCGCTCGTCGGCAGATACTTTGTCCCTAAGAACACCCAGATTCAACCTATCTACCGTTGGCCGCCGCTCTTTCTCTGTTTCCGGTCCATCGATGTGGAACGACCTTCCTCTCTCCCTCCGACAAAAGCCTACTTATGACACT
>JASPKP010006712.1:0-2500 GCA_030674155.1 Stramonita haemastoma
CGGGAACGACCACCTTGGATGGGAAAAAAGAAAAGGTGCACTAAATTTAGCACTCTTGTGTTGGTTTTGCGCGCTTCGGTATGCATTCCGGCCCCACTTGTTTTTTCTCTGCCAGTAAATAAACAATTTTTTCCCCGAAGTGGGAAATGGGTTCCCTTTGATGGGGTAAAAAGGGTCACATAGAAAATTTAATTTCACCATCGGGGGCCCTGGGGGACCGAACCCCCCCCCCCCCCCAGAATTTCCCAGGGAAATTTTTTGTGACACGGTTCTTTTGCCTGCAAAATCAAGTACAGGGGGGTTTTTTTTTTTTGCTTTTTTCTTGTTTTTTTTGCCTAACTTTCTTGATTTTCGTTTGGAATTTGGGTGATTCCCGTTTAGAGAGAGAGAGAGGAGAGAGAAGAAGAAGAAGGAAAGGAGAAGAGAGAGAGAGAGATTGATTTATAAAAAAAAAAAACCAATGACCTTGTACCCCCCCCCCCAAATAACGTAAAAAAAATTTTTGCTTAAAAAGAATCTACAACTCCCTTTTTTTTTTAAAATTACGGGATCTGCTGGTATTTTTTTTAGGTTTTAAAATCGGCAGGTCCCCTTTTAAAAAGATTTTGTGAAAGGTTTTTTTTTTCTTCTTTTCCTTAACGGGGGCGGGAAAAGCTCAGTGGCAGAGCGTTGTTTTTCCCCCTAAATTAAGCCTCGAGGTGGTTGCCAATTTGATGGGTGGTTTGCTGGGCTTGGCTACAGAAATTCCCCCCGCGAAAAGGGGACCTGCCCTCTTAGGGTTAGAAGGTACAGCCGGGAGAGAAGTGGGCCCCCCCCCATATTTGGCCCAAGAAGTGGGGTCTCTGACCCCCTCGTTCCCCTACACCCACAGGTTTGGGAAACCTTTCCTTTGGGTCAAAAGAGCGACCTGCCAACCCCCAAAATTTTTTTTTCGTAAAAAATGCAGAAGTCAAAAATGATGTTAAAGATCCTGTAATTCAGTCAGTCTTGGTAATTTCGGGAAAAACGAACATACCCGCAGCGGCTGTCAATAAAAAAAACTGCTTTAAAGTCAAAAGTTTTGGGAGGAGTTGCGGACGACCCCAACCGCCGCACAATAAAGCATTTTTTTTTGATATGAAAGGCTAACCCGAATGGCTTAGAAATTTTCAAAACCAATTTTGTGGATGTGGGGTTTTTGGTTATATTTTAGTTCTTCATCCCTTTTATTTGGAATTTTGTTTTCTGTCCATAAGTTTTTTTGTCTCTGTCTCTGTTTTGGGCTGTTGCTCTTTGTCTCTCCCCCTCTCTGTCTGTCTGTCTGTCTCTGTCTGTCTGTCTGCCTGTCGTTGCCTGGGTGTTTGTGTGTGTGTGTGTGTGTGTGTGTGTGGGGGTGTGTGTGTGTGTGTGTGTGTTTTGTGTGTGTGGTGTGTGTGTGTGTGTGTGTTGTGTGTGTGTGTGTTTTGGGAACTGTTTGTATGCTCGCTCACTCTCTGATTTTTTATGGACTTACAGCGTGCGGACTCAAGGTTTCCCTTGTAGGCAGCTAAAGCATGGCGGCCAGTTTTATTGGGCTCTTGGGTCAGAAGAATCATTTCAGAACCGGGAGGTAGCAGCGCATTTTTTGTGAAAAAAATATTTTACTGGCAGTTTTAAAAGACTCGTTTTGCATTTCAGTTTCGTGTTTTTTGTGAAAAAATTTTGTTTTTTTTTTCTTTTCCTACTAATTGCATGTTTCAAAAATTTTTTTTTTCCACTTGCAGATGTGTTGCATCAAGAAAAACTGTTTGGCTTTTTAAACTCAAGGTTTGGGTCGATTTTATTTTAGTCCCAGCGGGGCTATCCCATTTGGGACTGTACCTTCACCACTGTAGGGAAAATGTGTACTGAATGCTTTAAGGGCGTGTCGACGCTTGTGCATTTTTAGAAAACATCGGACGAATTATGCGAGTTCTGGCATTGTACGGGAAACAAATTTCTTTTGGTGGTGGGGCCACTCAAAAAACTCAAAAGGCCTCCCTAAAAGAAATAACCCGTTTTGCAAGGAACTGTTTAGGAGAGGGGAAACAAAAGGGGAAGACATAAAAAAAAAACTGTGGACGGAGAACGAAATGAACAATGACACTATCCACAGAAGCCAGGCTTTGGACATACAACCGATATGAATGGAGGAAGTTGGTGAGCATCTCCCAAGTGCGGTATCTTAATGATTCTTAACGGATTTAGCAAAAGGGAAAAGAAGCAAGAGAAGAAAAGCATTGTTGGATTTCTGATGAGTACCGAATTGTTTTCAACATGATACGAGACAACTCCACTCCATCACTCTAGTATAGTAGTTAACTCGCTTGTTTTTTTTCCCAGTTTTTTGTTGCCCTTGTTCTTCACCCGCTCTCTTGTGATTTGGATTGTGGTCTGTGTGCAATAATGATGTTTTTTGTACATGTAAAAAGCCCCAAGGCAACAGAACAGTTGCTACAGCCAAAATTCCACAGAAAAACCACTCTCATAGAAATATAAACAC
>JASPKP010006712.1:7500-13828 GCA_030674155.1 Stramonita haemastoma
AGATTTATTTAAAATTTGCAAAGCTAGCAAAGGTTCGTGTAACTGTGAAGATATTCTAACATTTATGCTATCCGTCCATCACTGAATTTACCAAACAATGTAAGATTTTATTTATTTTATTTTATTTTTATTATTATTTTTTTTTTTTTTTTACTGTACTTTGATTGGACTTAATAAAGGTTTAGAATGGAGGTTCAGAGTGCGCACGCGCACAAATTTGTGTGTGTGGAATTTGGGGGGGGGGGGGGGGGGGGGGGGGGGGCGGGGGAGCCCGTCATTGTCGACTGCCGTAGGACCACCAGCCAGAGGGGTTCTGCACTGCTGCTGCTGCTGCTGCTGCTGCTGCTGCTGCTGCTGCACGTGTGTGTGTGTGTTGTGTGTGTGTGTGTGTGTGTGTGCGCGCGCGTGTGTAAGCGTTGTGCGTGTTGTGTGTGTGCGTGTGTGTGTGCGCGCGCGTGTGTACGCGTTGTGCGTGTTGTGTGTGTGTGTGTGTGCGCGCGCGTGTTGTACGTGTTGTGCGTGTTTGTATGTGTTGTGTGTGTGTGCGCGGCGCGCGCCGTGTGTGTGTGTGTAATATATCGACAATATAAAAATCATACGAGTTCCAGAGATCGCTGCACCCTCTTTACTGTGAGGGCAAAAGGCCAGAGTTTTTTTTTTTTTTTTGGGTGTTTTTTTTCTTTTTTTTTTTTTGGGGGGGGGGGGGGGGGGAGGTGCTTTTTCATTTTGAAATTCAAAATTTTAGGCTTCCCACTGAGAGCTGAGTATGGGGGGGGGATGAAAACCCTTGCTAAAAATATATACTTTGCAATAGAACTTGGAAAGTAAAGGATTTAATGACAATATTTAGTTATAGTCCATGCTCAGGCAATAGGTATAAGCTAAGAGTTTAGTAAGCTAAGAGTTTGTACTAGCTACAATTTTTCTATGCCCCCCCCCCCCCCACCCCCCCCCGTTCCTTAACCTTTTCTTGTCTTTATGACCAACATGCACCTTTAAACCTAAACAAACCCATAACAAAAACAAACAACAAAATCTAGCCAGTCCTCAACACGTAGCCATTCAGTGATCATACCCAGAATGCATACCATTCCCGACCAGGTTTCAGTTGGCCGACATCACGCTTCCTTAAAACTGTATAATAATGATAATATAGTGTCACAGTCAATCCTCAAGTCAAGTTTAGTCACAGCGTGCATTATTGAAGCCAGTGATAGATAGTTATTTTGCGTGAACTGTTGAATTATGATTTTTTGTTGCTTTATGATTTTATATACAGAACTGTCTGTCTGCTTTCCAAATCCACTGTTTTCACATGTTTTGGCTTAATGAAATTAAAACATCTTTTGTGCTGCCCATCCTCTTTGGTGACGTTCGTGTCTGCTGTTTTTGATACCTCTCATTCACTATCTCATCCTCAGTAGTGATGCTGATATGGAAGTACGTGTGCTTGAGACTGTGATAGGGTTGTTCTCCTCCCGCTTCCGATCATAATGTAACCCGGCATCAACCGGGCGCGAGAGAACAAACACCGTAGTGTTGGTAAATCATTTGAACAGCACTCTCAAATTGCTTTCATTAAAGGGATAAAGCTCGACTGTGTGGTCCCAGCCTTCCTAATAAGTCTGTGTGTATAATAAGCTCATTCCGTTAGAAGCTGGCTGAGGTTCGACAAATGCCTCTTTTGGGAATCGAGCCCGCACCCTTCCATTCCTTAACAGAAGGTACCAACTACTGCGCCGAGATGGCTGGTAGGAAAGATTTTTTTGATTACGTTGCAAACTTAAGAACTGTCCATTGAACACATTCCGCACATAATTTACATACACAAATTCAGTCCAGTTTTGATCGAGTTCAAAAATTTATATACTCGCCTATCTTTTCACAGGTCCTAACACAGAAGACGGGTTCATCAAAGCAGAAGAGAGAATAAGCAGTGATAATGGCCGCTGCAATATTTACGGTCAAGGACCGCCGACTGGGTGAAGGTGAAGGTAAAGGCCACCAAAAGGGCGTGAGTACGGCCCAGAAAGACCAATTCATCAAGGCCCTGCGCTTCAACTGCAGCATTCTCCTCAAGGCGAAACCTAACGCTTTCCCCGGAGGTGAAGGAAAGCTTGGACTTGCTGGACGTGACAGTCTATCAAGGAACTGCTGTTCACCTCCCGACACCTGCTAGCAGAGATCCCGCTGACCAAAGTCTGGTCCATGGTCCGCTACCCCGCACTGGCCGCTTACGCCGACGTTTGCTGGAAGGAGTAGACAGCGCGGCTTCGGCGATGGAAATCGCAGAAAAGCTGTTGGAGACTGCCGAGTCCACGAAAGAAAATAGCCGAGGTGCTGTACAGCTTCTCAACATGTGCAACGAGCTGACCACCTCGAAAAAACCGAAAGTTAGACACGAAGCTCTCAGAGGTGCTGAAACCGTCACAGGATAAAAAGGTGTTCATCACTCTCGTTACCCCTTGTCTGGGAGGAAAATGCGGGAAAAGAGCAAAGAATCTGAGCCAGTGGCAGAAAGCTCGTACACTCAGCTTTAAACCGCAGGTTCCTACAAGCGAAACTGAAAAAACGCTGACTGGAGTGGTTTCTACTCCTGCATGAAGGAAGGCGCGAAATCACGGAGTCCAGTGAGCTGAGCGGACAATCCCCTTTGCAACGCAGCGCTGGCCACTCGACGGTTTTCCCTGTCCGCGTTGTCCTATGTCATCCAGTTTGACGAGGAGCTAGCCAACTTCAAGGGACCCACGGGGCCCAAAACCTTTCCCAAACACAGGGGGCGCCTCCCCAGGGAAAAGGGAAAATTTTTTGGGGGGAACTCAAGTTCCTAACGAACACGGCGCGACGTCAACGCAGGGGGGGGGGGGCCGGGGGTACGCCGCGCTGAAAAAAAAAAAAACCGGGTTTGAAAAAGTTGCGGTCCGTGCGGGAAAAAAAACCCACGGGGATGGGGGGCCCGTGAGACGACAACCCCGGGGGAAAAATAGCGGCCCACCTATAGCGCTCTGGTAAACCTTGACAGGAAACCCCTTTCCAACACGGCCGGGGAACCGACTCCCCAAAGGGGCCGGACGGCTGGACACCCCGGGGGCCCCCTGCTGTGCCCCAAATGGGCGCGCTTTTAAAACATCCTCCCTTGTGGGGCGGGGGGCAGACCCAAAAAAGCTGGGGCCCTGATCTGACCCTCATCGACAACCGGGGGGCCCGCGCAGACTCACCTGTCTCCCCTGAAAAAAATTTGACCACCCGAAGGTTTTTTCCCCAGTTTAAAAGGGGGGAGATTTCCCCCTTGCCGGGTCTACCCGCAGGGAGTGAACAGCCCGATAAAAAATTTTTCCAATACTTACGGGGTCCCCTCACCACAGGGTTTCGGGGTCGCGAGGAGGTCAACTTTGATGTGGCCAGCCCCTTGCTGAAATGAAATGTTGAAAAGGAGGGGTTGCGCGGCATGGAAAGAACGAATTTTTAAAACCGCTGAAATTTTCTGCACGTTAGAAGGGGGAAAAGTTTTGGGGGGGGCTTTGTGTAAAAGGGGGTTGGGGTCGATTTAACTTTTGGGGCAAAAAAATTGGGGGTTGCCTTTGATTGTTTCCGTATTATTTTTTTTTTGGCTTTAATTGTTGACGGGGGAAGGAATCAGCCCCCAAATTTACCCACGTTCTCTCGTTCTTTTAGTTTTTCCCTCTTCTCGGCCCTTCCTTCTCTGTCTCTGCCGTCTTCTCTCTCCCACCCCCCCACACCCCACACACCCAACACACACACCCCCCCAAAACCACACACCACACACACAAAAACCCACACACAAAACACACACACACACACACACACAACCAAAAAACCCCACACACAGGGGACACACACAAAAAAACCTTTTCCTCACAGCGTTGAATTTTGTAAAATTTTTTCCTGTTCTATCTCACTGTTTTCCCTTTTTCCACTCTGTCATTAAAAAAATGTTTTTTTTCTTTCTAGTATGGCCCTCAGCCTTTTTCCCCCCCCGGGGCCCCCCCCCCCCTCCTTCCCCATTTTCTTTGTGTCTTTTTTTTATTCTTTTGGGGGAAGTGAAATTTAAAATTTTTTGATTTTTAAAAACTTGATTGACCCAAAAAAATTTTTTTACCCTTTTTTTTTTAAAAATTTTTAAAATTTTAAAAGGGGGCAACCCCCCCCCCCCCCCCGTAAAAAAAAAAAAAAAAAAACCCCCAAACCACCATACCAGCTATTAAAAGAGTTTTATTATAAATATCCATCGTGTCCCCCCTTTTAATTTTTTTCCCTTTTAAAATTTTTGGGTAATTCATTCTTTGTCACCCAGTACCCCCATACCCCCCGGGGGTCATTTTATTTTTTGTATTTTCTATTGATTTTTGTATGGTTTTTTTTAGTGGAGATAAATCCACCCCTCCAAACGAAACTTTTTTCCCTTTTTATAATGTTTCTTTTAAAAAAACATCCCCGAGTTCAAGTGGGGGGTTTTTTTTTCCTGTTTTCCCCTGATTAATTACATTGATTTACTTTTTATGTACCCCAATTTTTTTTTTTTTGAATTTTTTTTCCCTTTGGGAAAAAAACCCCAAAAAAAAAATTTTCGAAGTTTTTTTTTTGGGGTTTTTTTTAGAAAAGAATGAAGAGATATGTTTAAATGCCCCCCCGGGTTTTTTTGAACATGGGGACAATAAAAACAAAAGCCCCAAAACGCCAAAGGGGAAAACAAAACGTTATTAAAAGCCCAAAAGTCCTGGGCCCCCAAATTTCCCGCTCAGGCAACTGGGGGTGAGAGTGCTGGTTGCAAGCCCCTTTTTTAGAGAAAAAAAAAAGCTTTTTGGGGAAAAAAAGCTAAAAAAACGCTCGTAAAAGAACCCCTCATAAACGAGTGTTGTTCGGGGGAAAGTTTTCCTTTTTAAGGGAAAAAATCACCCCGGGGGAAAATAAAAGACATCAACAGGAAAAATTTTTATGGGGGGGGGAAACGGGGGGCTTTGCTCCCCCCCGGTATGGGGGGGACGAAGGGGCACCAGAAGACTTTTTGGGGAACACAAAATAATTCAAACAGGGGGAAAAAAAGGGGGATCCCCCTTTTTTTGTTTTTTCAAAGTTTAACACTAAAATTTTTTTTTTTTTTTTTTTCTTATTTCAACAAAATAAAAACTAAAAAAAACCCCAAAAGGGGGAAGGGGTTTTTTCATTTTAAAAAAATTTGGGGCCCCCTTTTAAAAAAAATCCCCCCCCCCCCCCCACACACCACACACACACAAACACCTTTTAAAAAGGTTTTTTTTTCCTTTTTTTTTTTTTTTTTTCCGTCCGAAAATTTTTCCCCCCTCTTTAAAAAAACTGCTGTTGTCGAAATATAGCTGTAAAAACCCCCCTTTAAAAAAATAAGTCTTTACACTTTGGGTTTTTCCCCCCGGGGGCCCTTTTTTTCCCCCTTTTGACAGTGCTTGCACAGGGGGAAAACCCCCTTTTCACTATCACTACTATTTCACACATACATGCAAAAATACATATTTACATACATGCATACAAAAATACAAAATGCCCCCCATTCCCCATACATTAATAAATATATATGGGGGACCACAAAAAATATGTATATATATTAATATAAATATAAAAAATTTTTTAAAAAAATATAAATAATATTATAAAATATATATATATAAATATATATATATATAAAAAATAAATAAGCCCCAAAAAACACGCGTTAAAAAAACCCCTTCCACCTTTCTGTCGAATTGGCCCTTTTTTTTCCAGTAGGGGAAAAAAAAAAACATTTAAATAAAACGCATGCGCACAGGGGTCCCGTTTTTGACATCGCCCCCCAAAATTTTAATGGTTTTGGGGGGAAAAAGGTCGCATAAAGCCCCCTTTTTCTTTTTCCCTTGGTGAACCTCAGAGCTCAAGCCGAAGAAAAAAGCTAAATTTTCAGAAAGACCCCCGACAGACAAAACAGACAGGAATAACAAACCAGTAAAAAAAAGCGAAAATAAAAAAATTTTAAAAAAAAAACCAAAAACCCCAAAAAACCCGACAGATCTACACAAAAAACCCAAAAAAAAAAACACAGAGGAATAAAAAAAAAAAATCATAAACATAATGATAAAATAAGAAGAAGAAGGAGAAGAATTAAATAAAAAAATAAAAAAAAATATCAACAGGAGGCTTATATTTTTGGGGAATTCCAAAAAAATGGGGGGAAAACCCCCCTGACAATCAAATCAATTTAAAAAGGTTACAATGAACGTGAAAAATTTGACTGGCACAAAAAAAAGGTAAGAGAGTGCAGTGAAAGACCGGGTCCCCGTTCCGGGGACCTATCAATACG
>JASPKP010000671.1:2500-7500 GCA_030674155.1 Stramonita haemastoma
AATCAAAGTCATAATTAGTCATACCGAACAAGAACACAGAATTCCAGAACACAATTCTGGCACGGATATCAAATCTACAATGATCAGGCAGTGACCGAGATAGCTCAGCTTTAAGAAGAAAACTACACATTTTAGCACGAAAAGAAAAGAAAGAAAAAAAAAAACCCTGCAGCAACAGTAAAAAATGGAGTTTGGGGGTAAGATGCAGGAAAGAAAAGAGGAATAAATCCCTAAAGTGAAGGAGAGGGAAGAAAACAGGTCAACAAGCAGCTGCTTCACAGGACGTCTTGCTTGCTCAGGAAATACGGTTTTAAACCTCGTTCTTTTCTTTCCAAAAACGATTGTGTAAAATGCGATGCACCCCCCCCCCCCCCTCCTCCCCCCCAAAAAAAAAAAAAAAAAATCTCTGTTAAGATTGTATCGAAGAACTGTAAACCTGTGGCCGATAAAACAAAGAAAAGAAATGTCAGAGGAGCATAAAAGATTGCAATACATATTTTTTTTTAGAAGCAACAAAAATTATGAAGTTGTGCCTTAGTGCTAGAGGGAAATTCTGCAAGCTTAGCTATGCATTTTCAGGATATGGAACAAAAAACCTGAAACAGAAATCTTGAGGACACATTTTATTGCGCATGTCTCTCTCTCTCTCTCTCTCTCTCTCTCTCTCTCCTCTCTCTCTCTCTCTCTCTCTCTCTCTCTCTCTCTCTCTCTCTCTCTCTCTCTCTCTCTCTCTCTCTCTCGGGACAGGGCGTACATTTTCTGTGAGCAGCAGTAAAACTAGAAATTCAGTCAAAAATGCCAGTTACTGGACTTCCAGCCGCTGTGGAGAGGACCTTAGGCGCCCTGCTGACTGACAATGCAGTTTCCAGCTGGAAAGTGGCAGGAGAAGGGGACAGCGTGGTTTTTGTCTTGCGACTGAAACCAGTGGACACAACAGTGTCAACCAACATGGCGGATCCAACAGTGAATCGCAGCACACAAGCACAGTACTACAGGAAAAAATCATTTTCTCAAAGACGACGAGATGTTGAGCGTTCTCGAAAACATAAACAGAAGCAGGCAAATGTTGTGTGTGAAAGTGACTGTGTCCTCAGTGCCTCGAGTCTGCCTGACAGTGGAGTAGAACAGGGGAATACAGCATGTGTAGATACACATGGAATAGACCTACCAACAACACACACACAGGACGTCAACACAAAAACATCAGTTAAGTTGCCATCATCGGTTGATTTAGAACCTCCCTGTATGTCTGATTGTAGTGACTGTGCTGATATGTGTGTTTTGCAGCCTGAGGTGAACGATGATAATATTGTTGGTCCATTCGACACAAGAAATGTCAAACAGTACTGGCTACACTAACTGATAGATCCGTACAGAAAAGGCTAAGAGACAGACAAAGAAATACACACTTTAGAAAATCCGTGCTACATCATTCAGACGGTGAAGATATTGTGACGTGTGAGTCAGACGACATTGTGATCCAGTGCGCATGCCAACCAGACACTGAGCCAGTATGTGTATACTGGTTTGTCAAACAGCAAGAGAAAAACATGCTAAAAGAGGAACGTGTCAAACTCGCCAGTTTGCGGAATGGGAAGCGAATCCAGAACACACTACACACGGAGACCCTATCGTGTGCTTCAAGCGACACTTAGAGAACTATTACAGCGGTTTCTTGGCTAGGCCTAGCCTAGACCTAAGGGTGTGTTTGTGACAAAGGCTGGATGAAAGAAAGGCTCGGAATGCCGTAACATATCTGGACAGTAAAGAGTTTGTGTCTCAATGTACATTACTAATCAATGCTGTGGTTTCCATGGCTTGGAGTAGCGTCGTGTGTCAGCTTAAAGCAATTATCGTTATCGTTCGGCAACCCCCTTCATGTATGGGCCAATGGCCTTTTTTCATGAATAAACCTTTCGAGTTCGAGTTTTCTTCTCTCTCTCTCTCTCTCTCTCTCTCTCTCTCTCTCTCTCTCTTCTCTCTCTCTCTCTCTCTCTCTCTCTCTCTCTCCTCTCTCTCTCTCTCTCTCTCTCTCTCTCTCTCTCTCTCTCTCTCCTCTCTCTCTCTCTCTCTCTGGCTCCCCCGTAGAGCAATCGATTATAAATGTACGGAGGAGTGGATTCAGTATAGATTCCTGGTATTCTCCGACTGAAATGTCAAAGGCTGCTGATAGCAGCTGAGGTCCTCAATTGCGTGTTGTTTTTTCAGTACAAATCCTGCACCACTCTAATAAAAAGGTGAAAGGTAAAGGTGTCCCATAACCTGTGTGGTCGTAGGGGAGCGAGGCGTCAGAGACCTCAGCTTCTCTAGGGGCCAGCATATTGAGGGCGGCGCCCATCTCCTGTCCTTCGCTGCTTTACCTTCCCTGACCCTGAAGAGGGCAGGTACCTATTTACAGCTGGGGGAAATGGGGGGGAACTGTACTGTAGCCAAGGCGCGCAAACGGTCACCCATCCTATAGGCAACCACGCTCGACGCTGCATGCTTAACTTGACTGGGGGCAAGCGAGCGCTCTGACTACTGAGTTATCCCGTCCCCCTCCCACTCGATTACTTCCTTCAATAATTTCTTCAGTTCCAAACTTCTGCACTGGGCACTCTGTCATATATACGCCTTCACCAGATTTATGAATACACAGTGAATACCTCTCCTGCCTTCTCTGCACTTTTCCTATAAACTGTCTCAAAGCCAATATCGCATTGGTAGTCTTCTTTCCAAGAAAAAAAGATTAACTTATTTTGTTTCCAGAAGTGGTAACTTTTCCCTCATTTTCTTGGGTGTAATTATTCTTACATCATATTTGAGTGTAACATCAACTTAATACCTCTGTAGTTCTTACCTTCTTGGACGCCTCCCATTTTATATTTGAATACTAGCACCCAGGCAACGTAGAGTTAAGCGAATTATTCCAGTGTATGTGAGGATAATTAAAAAGCAATCATGTGCTTTTTTTTCATCCAGTCACAGAGAGAGAGAGATTGAGAGAGACACACGGAGAGAGATGGAGACAGAGGGGGGAGAGACAGACAGACAGACAGGCAGACAAACAGACAGAGAGGCGGGAAGAGAGAGAGCCAATCAGACAGACAGAAAGAGAAGAGACAAAGAGACTAACACACACACACACACCAGCGCGCGCACACACACACACACACACGCGCGCGCGCGCGCGCGCGCGCGCACGCGCGCGCACGCACGCACGCACGCACGCACACACACACGCACACACACACACACATTATCCTCAAAATAAACGAATAACTAAAATGAAATAATACGCACGCACGCACACACACACACACACACACACACACACACACACACACACACACACACACACACACACACATACATACACACAACACACATACACACACATACAAACACACACACACACACCATGACCCAACCACACAAGCAGACGAGCAGTCACCATCCTAGCAGTCTCAGCCCTTGATGAGCGAAGCGTCTGTTGTGTGACTGGAATGACAGGAATGGCGAGGCGGACACTGACTTCGTGACTCCATCACCTTGAAAAGGTCAGAGGCTTCAAACCCAAGGCCACAGTGTCGCTGCCATAAAGCTCGTTTATTTAACCCCCCCCCCCCCCCCTGGCTTAGACCCAGTCTCGATCCCAGGTCATCAGATTGCAAACGCAATCCCCCTGCACTAACCATTAGGCTAACCCCTCCCAAAATTCCTGGGGAATTTAACTCAAGTGTTGGCTCGGACCCAGTCTCGATCCCAATTGAAAGCGCAATCCCCCTGCACTAACCATCAGGCTAACCCTTCCCAAAATTCCTGGGGAATTTAACCCAAGTTCCCGTTCAAGTGTTGCTGCAAATGCCAAACCTTCACCAGATGCACAATGTGTCCGGATGTGTTTTCTTCCCCTCAGTTAGCAGAAGAAAGAGATGTCTTGTCTGATGTGGGAATAAATCCCCTTCAAAGGGTGTCCCTCCGTGGTGGCTCGAACCCAGTCTGGATTCCAGGTTATCAGATTGCAAGTGCAACTCTGCAACTCACCCCCCTCCCCTGCACTAACCATTAGGCTACCCCCTTCCCTAAACCTATCCCTTGTTGACAACAGAGTGGGCCAGCTATAGCTATGTTTGTTTGTTTATTTATGTATTTATTTATTTATTTATTTATTTATTTATTTATTTATCTATTTGTTTCATTTATTTATTCGTTTCTATTGAGGATAATGGAATAAGTATTCATGTACTTTTTTTTTTACATCCAGTCCCTGTGTGTATGCAGTTTTGTAAATCTTGTCATCTGTTCCCATCGGCACACAATGGCCTACTCTTACGAAAAGCGGAACGGGAATTAACTGTGCGCAAGATGATCTGCGTGCGTCCATACACGAGGCCTCGGTTTATAGTCTCATCCGAAGGACTTTTAGGGAAAGAGTGGAGTCAGCACTGATGTTATCTCCAGGGGAAAAAATCCCCTCGAACGGGAATAAAACCCAGATCGTCAAATTGTGAGCGCAATGTTCTGACCACTAGGCTACCCCGTCCCCTATCCCTATGTCCGTTGGTATGAACAGCAACACCAATACTCTGCATGCCGGCCCAGATCAGAGGCTGATGTCAGACAATTGCTGAGGGCCTGCATTGAAAATCTTGTTCTGATGTGAAACGTTAACTTGGAGACTGTCTCTTCGGCCATGACAAGCTCTTGGTTTTGCTAAAACTATAAATTGTTATTGATTGCTTGTGTGTTGTATAGGTCCAATATAAGCGCTTTGATTTGTTTTTTTTACGAGATACAGCGCTATACAAATTCCATGTATTTTTTTTATGATGATGATGATGATGATGATGATGATGATGATGATGATGATGATGATGATGATGATGATGATGATGACTATTTTATTGTTATTATTATTATTATTATTATTATTATTATTATTATTATTATTATTATTATTGTTGTTGTTGTTGTTGTTGTTGTTGTTGTTGTTGTTGTTGTTGTTACCGTTATTATTA